>APFE031242102.1:139804-189370 GCA_000404065.3 Pinus taeda
CCCTTCTCTGAGTTCCCTGCCACCAACCACACCTTGTGGGGTTGAAGGCTTTTCTCGCTAACTGTGTAGGTAGGTGCGGGCGGCAGGGTTAACATTGCCCAATCTGCATCAATAAATCCACTCAATCTGATATCCTTACTCCTGGTGTACAAGAGTCTATAATCGAATTCCTTGTAAATACCTGAGAACATGTTTGGCTGTTGCCCACTGCACCCTCTTCGGTTCCACCATGAATTGACTGAGGGTGTTGACCGAGTAGCAAATGTCTGGCTTGGTATTGACCAAATACATTAGGGACCCTATGAGCTGCCTATATAGGGTGGGATCAACATCCTTGTCTTTTGATGCATCAATCTTCTTCCAGTTGTTGATCATTGGCGTAGCCATAGGTCTACAGTCCTCCATCCCGAATCTTTTTAGGATTTGCATAGCATACCTCCCTTGCCCAAGGAAGATTTCTCCTTTCTGCTAGCAAACTTCCAACCCTAGGAAGTAGTGCATTTGTCCCAAATCCTTCATATCGAATTCTGTGGCTAGATTCTTCTTGCAGTCCCCAATGAGTCTGGATGATCTTGTCTGAAAGAGATCATCCACATACAATACTAAGATTAGCAACTCGTTCTCTACAACCAAATAATAGAGATTTGGATTTGCGTCACTCTTGACAAATCCCATCTTCTGCAAGTAGCCATCTATTCGACCATACCATGCTCTTAGTGCTTGTTTCAGCCCATACAAGGCTTTCTTCAATCTACATACATGAGATTTCTTCTCATGAGTTTCAAAGCCCTCTGGTTGTTCAATGTATACCTCCTCTTCGATTACCCCATTCAGAAATGCCATTTTGACATCCATGTGATGGATCTCCCATCCCATCTGGGTTGCAAGAGATATCATGGTCCTAATAGATGTATACCTAGCTATTGGGGCGAAGGTCTCCTCATAGTCAATCCCTTCCTTTTGAGCATACCCCTTAGCCACAAACCTGGCTTTGTATTTCTCAACACTATCATCTGCAGTGTATTTGATCTTGTAGATCCATCTTGAACCTACCACTGATTTGTCTTGAGGTCTTGGCACCACCTCCTAGACATCATTTACCATTATGGAGTTGTATTCCTCTACCATCGCATCTAGCCAAACTTGATGTTGAGTTGCCTCCTTGAAACTGGCAGGCTCTCCATTCTGAGCTACTAATCCCTGATATCTATTTGGCTGTTTTCACTTCCTCTTATTGTTTCTTGGCGCACCGATGAAGTCCTCTGCATATTGCAGAATCTGTTGAAGTTCCCTGTTAGTTCTTCCTCTGCCAGTAGGTGATTCTGTTCACTCCTCCTCCTCATCCTGAGAATCTTCCTGTCCTGAGGAAGAATTCTTTACTTCTGTTGGTTGAAGAGACTTAACCAACGGTTCCTCTTTCAACTGCTCCTTGGAAGGCATCTTGTGAGATCTTTTGAAAGCCCTGTCCTCCATGAACTTTACATCTTGTCGCACTACTACCTTCCTGCTCATTGAAAGATAGATCTGTATGCCTTAGCGTTCTTGCTATATCCTACCAGATATCCCTTTTCGCAGTTTGATCTAGCTTCTTCCTCTTTTCTTCGAGTTTGCGGCAATATGCTAGACTCCCAAGTATCCTGAAATGACTAACTTCAGGTGTCTTCCTTGTGAAGACTTTCTTTGGAGTAATCTTTTCCATTGCTCGATGAGGAGTCCTATTCTGAACATACACTATTGTGTTGCATGCTTCTGCCCACAGGAATTTTGGCATATCCTGATCATACATCATGGCCCTAGCTTCCTCTGCAATAGTCCTGTTCTTTCTTTCTGCTACCCCATTCTGCTCCAGATTATATGGAGCTGTCCACTCTCTTTTTATGCCCTCCTTAGCGCAAAAATCACTAAAGTCCTTATCGACATATTCTTCACCATTATCTGAGTGCAAAACTTTTATTTTCTTCCCGGTCAGATTCTCCACTAGAGCCTTGAACTCTTTGAATCGACATAAAACCTCATCCTAGGTTTTCAGAAAATAAATCCAAGTTTTCCTTGAGTGGTCACCAATGAAAGTAAGGAAATACTTGGCACCACTGAGAGCTTTGATGGACATAGGTCCGCAGATATTAGAGTGTATCAATCCTAGCACACTCTTGGCCCTGTGTTTGCTCCTAGGAAATGCTGCCTTTGTCATACTTTCCTAGAACACATCCCCTAGATGCATAATCTTGTTTCGTACTCAAATCCGGAACTACTGTTACAGTTCTCCTAAGAATTCTCAGAGCTCCACGGTGAAAGTGACCTATTCTTCTGTGCCATAGTTCGTTCAAGTCTTTGTCTCCATGACTGGCTATTAATGCCATTGGTGATTCTAGTTGCAATCTATACAATCGATTACTTTTGATCCCAATCTGCACTTTCTTTTTCCAGCTCGGGTGTTTGACGTATACCTTCTCCTTGATGAAGTAGACGTCATAGCCCTTGCCTTGTAGTTGCGACATAGAAAGTAAGTTCATCCCCAATCCTGGTACATGCAATATATTTGTAGCATGAAACCGTTCTACCGATTCTGTTTGAAAAACTATGGTACCCTTCCCTATTGGAGTACACTTTGCCTTGTTCCCCATGGTGATCTGAAAGTTCATCTTCTCTTCTCGATATTTTGAGAAACACTCCCTGATTCCTGACATATGCCACGAAGCTCCACTGTCTATATACTATACTTCTGATGATGTAGCACTAGTCATATGCGCCACTTCTTCTCCCAGCCTGGAAGCTAACATAGAGAAATCTAAATCTCTTTCTCTTGTGCAATCTTCTGAAAATCTATGTGAATCCCCTGATGTAGATGCCTCTGTGTTGTCATCTCGACCCATAACTGATTTTCCCTTTCTGTCTTTGATTACTTCCTCCGATACCATGTGAAAATTCTATCAGTGCAACAACTAATTTATTTTTCCTACTTATTCCACAATAAGTTATTTATGAAATTACTTCACTAAACATTAAAATAAATATTGCTGTAGATATCACACCATAATACATAAACAAACATATGCACAAGCATTAACACATTGACACAAATATTTTGGATAACAGTCCTCGGAGAAACCCAATGTGAGAAAACCGGTGCAACAAGGGAGGATTTTGTTATTCAACAGTTTTTCTGTACAACAGGTTGCCAAAACTGGCTTACCCACAGAGAGAAATAATTCTCCAGCACTTCTCCTAATCCCATCGTCAACTCGGTTGACCTCTATATGGCTCTCAAACCCTCTGCGTCAGCCCCTTCTTGACTGCGTCATCCCTAAGACTCTCTGCGTCACTCACACAGGCCCAACAAGTGATTGCGCAATCTTTTGCTGCCTCTGCGTCTGCCTGAAAATCCCTGCATCTGCCTCTTCTGCCTCAGCGCTGATCTCCAGTGGTTGATCCCGCCTCTCTGCTCCGTACTTTCTTTCTCTTGACTGCTCACCAGACCACTGGTTCAATTTCTTAGCTAACCCTGCTCCAGAAATTGAACTAACTAGTCTCCCTTAGTGTATTCTCCAAGTGACCTTTAAGCCTCCTCTTATACTTTTCTCGTTGACAAATCAACAACCGGTATTAAGTCCCTAATCAACGACTAAGATTAGATCTGGCTTGATCCATGACTTTTGGACCATTCTAACACAGTTTTATATTAATACACATTAATATTTTATTTTCCCTAAGTTGAGACTTAGGGACTCCATTAAAAATACTAATAATTTTAATATCTCCCAAACTGTTTAGAATCTGCACAAACCCTCTTTGGGTATTGGAGATTTCATGTGCCTTAGCCTCTCCACCAATTTTCGTGGCTAGAGCACATCCGATGCTACCCCAAATCAACAGTGTGAAGCTACATCGAAGTTGCAAAGTCCAAGCTATGAAGCTTCTAGGTCGAAATTGTGAAGCTGCTTCTAGGTCGCAGTTGTGAAGTTGCTTCTAGGTCGAAGCTCTGAAGCTGCTTCTAGGTCGAAGCTCTGAAGCTGCTAGGTTGAAGTTGCGGAAGTTGTTGCTGGGGTTGAAGTTGTTGGAGAAGTTGCTGGAAGGTCGAAGTTTGTTGTTGGAAGCCATTCAAGAAGGAAAAAGTTCACTTGGTCTTGGAGGGTCTTGGTCAAGGGTTAAAGGTCTTGTAATTCGTCAATTGAAGTTCTATAAGAAGAGAAGAATTCTGATGGGTTTTCCTCTCAGCTGGAGAGGTTTTGGCCCTCACTGATCACCTGCATCTTGTGTCCTATTGTCTCACTGTTCTTTGTGATTTGGTAGTTGTTTGATGATAAAGTAAAGTTAATCAAGTAAAGTAAAAATACATCACAAGCAGTGATCAAAGTAAGAGAAATCACCTAACCTAGCTGCCCTAGATTTCTCAACGCATACCTCAAAGTTCAGTCTCGAGTATTGACACATCTTGCAATGGAAATATCTTCACTTCTCACCTTGTATTTTAAAGGGGGGAATTAATGACTAGCTACTAGTTTTGAACTTTTATGAAATATCAAGTGAGATTGAGCCATAGCCTGCACTAGAGCTAGTTGTTAGAGCCTAGAGCTAGAGTCAACCATAACCAGATTTAGAGTTGTAGCTAGAGACAGATTCATGCTCCATAAGCATGATTTGGTTGGTGGCCAGCTTTAAATCACTACTTTTAGAAGACTTCTGCTTTGACTATCCATCTCATTAGGGAGCACTTCCACTTCATAGAAGACTTTAGGTTCTAGCTAGATTCAAAATTGTTCCATAGACTGCTTCGAGCCTAGTTCCAGAGTGTTGGTGGTCATCCTTAAACGACCACCAGTAGAAAATTTCGGGTTCTGCAACCTCACTTGGTTTATGGTCTTCCTTAAACCACTATTTTGGAGAACACATCAAGCCATAGGCTGCCATGCACTTTTTTATTTCAGCTCTCTTTTTGGACTCATATACAACTGTTTGGATTAAGTGGGGGAATGTTGGAAACATAATCCTTGGGGTTATGCGTAATTGGCTCATTCACTTGAATGGAAGGCAAAAAGCCTCAAGTGAAAGCCAACAGTCATAGAAGTCCAAGAGACCTCTTGGAATATGAAAACCAAGGGTCAATTAAAAATATATTTATGTGCACATCTTGTGAATAATATGAATCACACAAGTTATCAAATCTTGCCTATCAATTTTGTGCATGTTTAACAAGTGCACTATTTGGATAATGCACTGAACATGATGTCAGCTGCATCTTAGTTTAGGTGAAGTTTTTGCACTGGTTTTCATTTAGTTTCGAGTCATTTTCTTCTCGGTATTACCTACATGTACACCTATGTTAATGTCATTTCCTTCATTATGTTTTTGTACTCGCTCTTCATTTCATCTCATTTCTTTTAGAAGTCCATTTTTTACTTCTCTTTGCTAAGGTCGTATTGCTGGTTTTAGTCATAAATCTCTTTGATGTATTTGAGTCTTCAGTGGATGTTGCTATAAGTTTCAGTTTTAGTACATCATGAGAATTGAGGTATACATGTTTCATTTGATCACATTGAATATACATTTATCTGGCTCTATCTCTTTGCTATTGTGCAAGTCTGTTGTCTCTGTGTGTAAATTCTTATATTTATTTAAATTCATCGCTCAAAGTTTGATGTCAGCTAGATTTCTAACATTCTTTTATGCTTCATAATATTGTTACTAAGAATTACTATTAACTGCAGATCTGGCAGATACATGTATCTGAGCAAGCAGTTTTGGATGAGGAAGAGAAAACGACCACTGCTAAAGAGGAGGAAGATGATAATGTCGATGAACTTGAAACAGAGAACAAAGTATATGACAGTGATGATGATGGTTATTGGGTTTGGGGTCATCTTGAAGGCATCCGTTTGCCGAAGCTAATTTTGGTAATTTGTCTTTAGTTAAAACATTCATTTTGCTTTTGTGTGTGACGATGAGGTCCCTTCATTTTAAACCAAGGTATTCCTAATACTGATAGTGCTATGCTAACAAAAAAACCCATCAATGGCAGACTACAGACGAAAAGGATCTTGAGATTGATGCTGCCCGTGAAGAGCGAAAGGTGAAAAGAATTATTGCATATTTTGCTTGACTTTGGCTTTATGATATATTGAAAATAAATCTATGAAGTGGCTGCTGAAAATATGTAAATTTTCTCTGAAATTCTATGATTTTCAGACTAAAATCATTCTTGATCACTGTTTACATTTACTTGTAGTCATTGCAGGTTTATAGGTTAGGACTAGCATTGAAACAAAAGAAAATTGAATTTGAAGGAGCATTCGAAAAACACCATACATTCAGAGATCATCAAGTTTTTCAGGAATACCGAAACGATAAAAAATAGAGAGTAAAAACTTAAAAGAAATGAACTTTTATTATCTACTTGAGATGTTAGCATCTATGGACTTGGACAAAGTACAGAGCTAATTTACAGAGGAAGAATTTAAAGGAATAAATCAGCAGACATATCATAATGCAATTATAAACATAAGCTATAAAGTTATAAACAGGAGTAATATCTTGACACATGTTTAGTTTGAGGTTTCTTTATATATATATATAATATATATATATATATATATATTTTTTTTTTTTAAATTATTTGTGGTTTGTTGTTTGGTTAGCCGTTGCAAATTTTTGAGGTGGCAGTCATTTCAAGCAATTTCTTTAATTTTTGTTCCTTCTTGCCAAATTTGTGTATCAACCTATTGTTAATGTCATTATAGGCAATATGCTTTTTTATTGGTAGAAATTTATTTATTTATATAAAAATTCCCATCTCTGAAGGTATCTAGCACAACAGCGATGCTATTTAATATCTATTATTGTCCAAAACTTATGAAAACTGGGCTTTATAACAGTTTCCATATGGCCGTAACCAAACTGAAATACACAAAGGATCAACAACAGTAAACAGAGAAATTATCAACTCAAAAACTGTCCAACATCATATTATAATTCAGAAAATCTGAAAGCCTAATATAAAACTAGGCCAACCACACCAAATATCTGGCGTCAAAGCCTCTGCAGGATCTGGGTGGCCTGCTTTTCCACGGAGTCGATGATGTCCTCCAGGCACTTCTTGATCCTCTACTTCGGAGTCCCATGTTGTTGGGTATTTTTGTCTGCAATCTCTAATAGTGAGGTCAATTCTCCAAAAGAGCCATTGTTTTCTCCTTGAATTTCACTTGCCTTGCAGCATTCCTCTTGTCATGGCCACAAAGGCTTCTGACAAATTCACATAGGATAGGACACAACATATCTACTATAGCAATATGTGATGTTCCTTACCAATCCATAGCGGCAGGGAGTTCAACTTTATAACCTATCATGATCCCCGTAGGTTATAGTCGAGAAAAAAAAAGGGGTCAGCTAGGTAATTATTATATATTAATTTAATAATAGCAACCCATGGTATTTTGGAGAAGGAAAGAAGTTATAAAAGAAAGAGAAGACTTAAGGAGAAGAGTGTGTGAGATTTTGATTTGTGCATTTACTTGGAGCTCAAGCAGCTTATTGAGAGAGGGAAAACACTTGTGCAGTGGCCAACTTCAATGTTGAAGCTATATATTGTAGCTGTTGGCAATTAGCTTTGCTGGTGGAATATCCACTCTAGCTAGTCTAGGAAATTCTCATCTTCAAAAGAAGGCCGAATTGCTTATTCACGGAGGCCAAATTTCACCTGCAAGAGAAGGTCGAATTGTTAACTCACGGAGGCCAAATTTCATCTGCAAAACTGAAGACTTTGCTCCTGGTGATTATAAAATATGTAAGGTGCAAGGGAAATGTGAATTGTCAATGATACTATCAGGTGGAAAAGTAAAGAGCATGAACAATGCCATTAACCTGAAAAAAGATTTTCTCTTCATAAACAAAATTGTAAACAAAAACTCTCTTATTGTTTTTATAACGACCAGTGCTTGATTAAAGGTAGCACTGACAATGTAGTGGCAACAATATTTTACTATTTTGTGAGGCATTTTGCTTTGCAGAACTCATTATGTAATTCTTTAATCTTTTTCTGATACTTTTCTTTGAGAATAATGTGGATCTGGATTCCACTAATTGATATTTTATTTCTACGGAGATGGAGCTAGAACTCTATTTGAAGAGTAGCTCTCTTCCTTTGCCAAGAGGGATTGGATTTGGGGAGACCCCCTTTGAGAGTTTAGTTGAGCATATCATTTGAAGTAAATCGAAAATTAAGTCTACATCTTGTTGATGTTTTTCGACATGATTTGTTGAATTCTAGTACTGAATTTTCTTGCATCAAATGAGTTATGAAGGACTAAAATATAGGTAACCTTTTTCCTTTCTTAGAAGTTTAACTGTGGTTTATTTTCTGTTTAATTTCTTTGTTTCTATTGCTGGAAATGTCATGTTGTATCTTTGTTATTCATTCAAGTTAGTTGGTCATTTGTATGCCAATCTATAAGCACAACACCATGCATGTTTGGAGGTCCTTCATTCATGTTCCTCACAAGTATTTTTCTGTTTTAGTGGACAGCAAAGATAGGAATGTCGTGGATTGTTCATTCTGGCTATATTCTTTGCTGATCACATTAGAAACAACCTAATAAGATCTCTGTTGACTCGATTTGTGTAATATTCCTAACCCAGAATATTCCTCAAACCCCAGCAAAAACTCCAACCAAATATGTGCAAATGATATAATAACCTAGAAGTGATAAAATAATAGTGGATATAATAATGTAAACCGGAAATATAAGCAGATACACAAGAAATGCAGCGAGAAATGCTAAGCCATTTTATTATACTAAGCAATAAAATGAGTACAAGAGGTGATTAGACAGATGGCACCTTGACTTGCACAAGGCAAGTGAAGAAATACTCTTAGAATGACAAGAATGGCCTCTTTGCGTGGATGCTGCTGCTGTGCTGTTGCTGCTGCTAGAAAACAAATAATGATTTGGGGCTGCTCCCCTCAGAAAACGCTGAAACTCTGGATTCGGGCTCTACTCAAGAAACCCAGAAAAACCCAGAAAGCTTTCTTGGAATGGCCGACCCCCGGAAAACACCCTCTTGGGGTTCTGCGCAGTTCCTCAATGCCTTGCGCTGCCACTGAAGAAAACCCCTCTAAACTCTACCTGAAACATTGCCTGAAACCCTGCCAAAAATCCTCAAATGAGACAAGAGCTGGACCCCTGCTCAATCTCCCAACATAAATCCACCTGCAAAACCCCAATCCAGCACTACAACCAAAAAGAATTGTGTCCCTCTCCAAGTGCTGCGCAGTCCTCCAAAATGCTGATGAAACTGCTGTTGAAATGCTGATAAACTACTGCTGAAATACCGATGGAAATACCTTGCCCGAGTAGGCACTCGAAGTCCCTCGGGGCTAAGGGTGAGATCTCCGAACGGAGACACTCAATGCACTAAATAATGCTGCAGACCAGCTAAACAACCAACATACTCAGAAGTCGAAACGACTAGCTCAAAATGCACATAACTGAATGATCCAAAATGAGGGGGCTCCTCTCTACTCTGCCTCTCACAATCCCTAGGTTCACCTCCTCCTGCGTGATTTCCCTCTTGCCATGTATTCTTCCCTCCTGCACAGTCCCTCCATGTGTCTGCGTGGATCCCATTTCTGCGTCCCCCTTTGGCCCCCTTGGCTCCTCCTTAAGTCACAACATTGTGCTACTAGGAAATGACATTTTATTCTTAAAGTGAGTTATGTCCCCCATCCTCACTTTTTTTATTTATAAATAACTATAAAAGGCAAAAATTGGGCAAAATCGAATATTCCAATTAGCCATGGCTAATTAGGAATATTATAGTCTCCCCCGGCAAAATGTTGCTTGTCCTCAAGCAACTGAAGTGATGGATGCTGCAAGATCTTCTCACTCTCCCAAGTGGCATCCTCATCCGGCAAATTCTTCCACCTCACCAAGAATTCTCGGACCGTCTTGCTCTGCAGCTGCCTCTCCCTGATATCAATGATAGCCTCCGGCTGCAATACCAAATGCCCCTCGTCATCCATGGGTGGTAGCTCATCTGTCACTATCACTTGCTGTCCCAATGCCTTTTTCAGGCATGATACATGGAAAATGTTATGAGTCTTGCTGCCTTGGGGCAACGCCAACTCATATGCAACCTGTCCATCCCTGCGTATCACCCTGTATGGCCCATAAAAGCGGGGCTTAAGCTTCTCAGCCCCCTTCTGTTTTAGTGATGACTGTCGGTATGTTTGTAATTGTAGGTAGACCATGTCCCCTACCTCAAACTGTCTCTCCACCCCGACCCCTGTCGGCATACAACTTCTACTGGTTCTGTGCTGTAGCCATGTTATCCTTGAGAGCTAGGAGAATATCCTGATTCTCTTGGATCCATATCTTGGCTCTGGGAGCCTTGCTATCACCAAACATCACGTCAGCAAAAGATGAAGGATGATACCCATATAAAGCATAGAATCGTGACATCCCAATGAACATGTGATGTGAAGTATTGTAGCAGTACTCCCTTAGATGCAGCCACCTCAACCATGCTCACTGCTGCCCACTGACATATTTACGCAAGTAGTCCTCTAGCCACTTGTTAACTATCTCTGACTGCCCATCTGTTTGTGGGTGATAACTGGTACTCGATGTCAACTCTGTCCCCACCAATCGGAAAATCTCCTGCCAAAACCCGCCCATGAAACGGCTGTCCATATCACTAACGATGGTCTTAGGAAGACCATGTAGCCTGAAGATCTCTCTAAAGAACAACTCGGCCACCTGTGCTGCTGTATAGTGTGCAGATATGGCAAAAAAGTGTGCGTACTTTGTTAGTGGGTCAACGATGACAAAGATGCAATCCTTGCCCTGTACCATGGGCAACCCTGTGATGAAGTCCATCGAAATACTCTCCCATTTCCCCTCAGGAATGGAAGAGGCTGCAATAATTCCGCGGGATGGCTTATCTCTCCTTTGTTCTTCTGGCAAATATCGCACTCCCGGATGTGCCAGAGTACGTCCTCCTTGAGGCCCTTCCATGAGAACCTCTCCCTAATGGCCCTGTAGGTTTTGGTAAACCCCTGATGTCCTGCCAACGGTGAATCATGTGATGCCTGGAGTATCTTCTCCTTGAGCTGAGACCCCTCAGTCAAGAAGATTCGGTCCCTGTAATAGATGATCTCATCAACCACCCTGTACCTGTCATCTGCCACCTGCCCATCTAGAACCTCACATGCAAACCTGTCCTTTGAGTACTCTACTAAGAGTTGAGCCCTCCGGTCTGTATCCAAGCTCATAAGAGACAACGCAGCTGGTCTATGTGAAAGGGCATCTGCTACCACGTTGTTCTTACCCTTGACATACTCAATGTCAAAGTCATATGCTTGGATCTTGCTGATCCACTTTTGCTGCCTCTCCTGTAGCTGCTTCTGCTCCAAAAAGAACTTGAGGCTGTTGTGATAAGTGCTCACCCTGAACCTATTACCCACCAGATACTAACGGTACTTAGCCAATGCATGCATGATGGCCAGCATCTCCTTGTCGTAAATAGAATACAACCTCTCGTGCGGAAGGAGCTTTCGACTCTCAAAGGCTATAAAGTGACCTCCCTGCATCAACACTACACCGATCCCCTCTCCCGACGCATCACACTCCAAAACAAAAGGTTGCGTGAAATCTGGCAACGCAAGCACTAGGCAGTTGCTCATAAGCTCCTTGAACCTGTCAAAGGCTCGCTGCGCTGTATCTAACCAACTGAAAGCCCCCTTCCTCGTCAGATTTGTCAGGGGTGCATCAAGCTATGAGAAACCTTTGACGAACTTCCGGTAGTAAGTACGAATGCTAATGAATCCTCGAACTTCCGTCACATTTCTTAGCTCCGGCCATTCTCTGATGGCCCTGATCTTTTCCTCGTGGACTCTCACTCCGTCTGCTCCTATGATGTGTCCCAGATACAACATCTCCGTCAACCCAAACTCACACTTGGAGAGTTTGGCATAGAACCGCTGCTCCTGTAAGATATGCAATACCGTCTCAATGTGCCGGAGATGCTCCTCCCAAGTCCTGCTGTAAATGAGAATGTCATCAAAGAATACCAACACAAACTTCCTCAGGTGACTACGAAAGATGTGATTCATGCAGGATTGAAATGTAGCAGGGGCATTGGTTAGCCCAAAAGGCATCACCAAGAACTCAAAGTGCCCATAGTGACACCTGAAGGCGGTCTTGGGAATGTCCTGCTCCCTCACGTGAATCTGATGGTACCCAGATCTCAAATCAATCTTTGAGAAGAATCGTGCTTCCCTCAATTTGTCCATCAACTCATCGAACCTGGGTATGGGGTACCTGTTCTTCAGGGTCTTCTTGTTCAGGGCCCTGTAGTCAATGCACATCCTTAATGTACCATCCTTCTTCTTCACCAACACCACAGAAGAAGCAAAAGGACTCGTGCTCGGTTGAATGTGCCCAAGAGCCAACAACTCTTGGATAACCCGCTCAATCTCGTCCCGATAGGCCTTGGGGTGCTTATAGGGGGTGGTGATCACTGCCTGGATGCCCTGCTCAAGCTCGATAGTGTGCTCAAACCCCCGATCCAGTGGCTGTCCTGGTGGAAGCTCTCCAAACACTATGGCATACCGATCAAGGATGGACTAGATCTCTGGATGTATCGTCTGCCCTATAGTCCCTGCCTCTGATGCATGTAGCTCCATTGCCCACTCTATGTCTCCCTTCCAGAAGACTGCCTCCATCCGATGAGGCGACACAGTCTGAGGCGGATATGTGTGCTGTCCCAATATCTTCTCATGCCTCCCTGTCTTCTCATCATCCCACTCCATCTTTAGGGTCTTCCAATTCGTCGTGACCTTCCCTAGAGTAATAAGCCACTGAACACCCAGTATCATGTTGGTGTCCGGAATATCGACCACAAAGAAGTGGTCAGTCAATGTGTAGGTGCCCATCGTCACTGAAAGCTCTGGAACATAACGCGCACACGTCATGGTCTGATCTCCTGGGACCAATACTGAAAACCCATCAAAGCTCTTTGTCTAAATACCTCTCTGCTCAACCATTTGTGCATCGATGAAGTTGTGGGTTGCCCCACTGTCAACCAAAACTGATATGCGCTGGCCACGTACTGTCCCTCGTATGCGTAGCATCAGATACTTGGGAACTCCTCAGAATGCTACAAGGGCCCCTTCGGTGGGTGCAAAAGATGCACCACCTGCTGGTGGTGGTGGGGGTGGCAAAGGTCCTTGTATGGCATGGCTATCTCCTGCCTCCACATCCTCTTTGTCATCCTCTTCTCCACTGCTCTTGGAGAAGACCTCAATAAAATGTGCTTTGCCAGCAGCACATTTATGTCCTGGTGCCCATGGCTCTTGACAAGTGAAGCACAACCGCTTCTTCTTTAGCTCCCTCCTAGCATCGTCGTCAAGATGTACTCGTCCTGGATTCCCCTTTGGAGGAGGAACCCTCACATCCTTCCCCTTAGACTGAAAATTCTGTCTCTGGGGGTAAGGTGTCCGGGTGCTGGGTAAGACATCCTGTAAGTCCTGGGTCTTGCTGATAGCATCCTGGAGTGTGGCTGGTTTAGTGGATCAGACTAAACCTCGAAGTGGCTCTGCTAACCCCTGAACATACATATAGACCCTCCGTGCCGTGGATAGGTCTGGCACCATCACGGAGAGCCTCAAGAAATCTGCAATGTAGGTCTCTGGGCTCCCTGTCTGTTTGAGCCTCGTCAGCTCAACGAAATGTTGCTTTGGATCCCTCTGATCAAATCGCTCCATCAGTCTCTTGGTAAACTCGGCATATGTCGTCACTTGGAGTGCCCCAGTGTAACCATCCCATGAAACCACCAATCCTGGGCCTCACCATCCAAATGCAATGTTGCCACCTTGATGGCCTTTGCCTCCAACATCTGGTTAAGTTGGAAATAAATGTCCAGCTTCTCCACCCAAGACTTTGCCGCACTGTTTGATGAGCCATCAAACGTAGGCAAGTGGAATCTACTTGCTACACGGTGGGTGTCGCCATCATGGTAATGCTCGTACCCTTTGTGATGGTCGCGGGGTCTGCTATCTTGCTGGAGCTAAACAAAATCTTTGAATGAGAGGGCTTCCTTGAACTCGTGCCCATAGGCCTGACACTCTGCAAAATAATCGCCCATATGTCCGGGCTCTGCCTCCTGCTAGGCTACGACCCCCGTATCTGCTCCTAAGAAAGTGGGCATGGTAGAGCGTGTAGGGGCATGTGAGGCTACCTGCTGCGCAGTATCACGCTGCTCTGGCAAGTGATGGGATGCACCTGATCCCTCACCAATCTGGAAAACTCATGGGCTCTCACGCTGTCTGGCCTCTACTGCCGTGAATCTCTGCCCCATCACCTCAATCTGCCTCGACAGGTCCTGCACTGATTTGAGGAGCATGTCCGCAAATTTCTTCCCGTCCTCATCTGCCATCTTCTCTGCGTCCACTACTGGCTCTCTCTATTCTGCTTCTACCACAGGTTCCTCTTGTTCTGCGTCCACCACAGGAACACAGTCTCCCTCTCCGTAGGTATTCTCCAACCTACATTTAGTGTCTCTGTATCTCCTACCTCTATAACAAATGTACGGTTTTTCCCCTGGTGTCATAGATTGCTAGCTCCACAGGCTGAGCCAGATCTAAGCCATTTTATTATACTGAGCAATAAAATGAGTACAAGAGGTGATTAGACAGATGGCACATCGACTTGCACAAGGCAAGTGAAGAAATACTCTCAGAATGACAAGAATGGCCTCTCTGCGTGGATGCTGCTGCTAGAAAACAAACAATGATTTGGGGCTGCTGCCCTCCTCGGAAAAAGCTGGAACTCTGGATTCGGGCTCTACTCAAGAAACCTAGAAAAACTCATAAAGCTTTCCTAGAATGGCCGACCCCCGAAAAACACCGTCTTGGGGTTCTGCGCAGTTCCTCAATGCCTTGCGTTGCCATTGAAGAAAATCCCTCTAAACTCTGGCTGAAACCCTGCCAAAAATCCTCCAATGAGACAAGCGCTGGACCCTTGCTCAATCTCCCAGCATAAATCCACCTGCAAAACCCCAATCCAGCACTACAACCAAAAAGAACTGTGTCCCTCTCCAAGTGCTGCGCAGTCCTCCAAAATGCTAATAAAACTGCTGCTGAAATGCTGAGAAAACTACTGCTAAAATACCGACTGAAATACCTTGCTTGAGCAAGCACTCGAAGTCCCTCGGGGCTAAGGGTGAGATCTCCGAATGGAGACACTTAATGCACTAAACAGTGCTGCAGACTAGCTAATTAACCAACGTGCTTAGAAGTCGAAACAACTAGCTCAAAATGCACATAACTGAATGATCCAAAATGAGGGGGCTCCTCTCTATTTTATAGCCTTTGCCTCTCACAATCCCTAGGCTCACCTCCTCTTGCATGATTCCCCTCTTGCCATGTGTTCTTCCCTCCTGCGCAGTCCCTCCATGTGTCTGCGTGGGCCCCATTTTTGCGTCCCCCTTTGGCCCCCTTGGCTCCTTCTTAAGTCACAACGTTGTGCTACTAAGAAGTGACATTTTATTCTTAAAGTGAGTTATGTGCCCCGTCCTCACTTTTTTTTATTTATAAATAACTATAAAAGGCAAAAATTGGGCAAAATCGAATATTCCAATTAGCCATGGCTAATTAGGAATATTACAATTTGCTTTAGTATAGATTGGCACTAGTCTTGGTCCACCCATCAATCTACTTCTAGAAGCTAATCATTCATTTCCCTAGTGAAGCCTTCTTATGCTAAATGAGAGGGAATTATTGTGCTGAAAGTGGGTAGCTCTGCTTAGTTCCTCCAAAGCCTTACTTGTGCTTTAGGACTTTGTCACATTGAGGGTTCAGTGGTTGCATTTTGATGTTGTTGGAGATAAAGCCCATTTGATTTGGTGAAAGCGTAATATTTGAAGATCTTTGTGATATTCCTACTTTGCATTATTGCTTAGGTGAAATATCAATTTTGCATATTTTTGTCTTTATTCATGTTGACACTTAGGAAATGTGGGTTTAGAAGCCCCACATTGAATTTTGATGAAAGAAAGCTCAAACATTAGAGGAGAAGGAGAATATTGAGCCCCTAGTGGAGTGTGGGGGCCACACTTGGAGAATTTTGGTCCACATGGAGAATACACATGCCTTATAGGGAAATTCGGTGGGAGGAAATCGAGGAGGGCCCACATGAGGTTGTTGGAGGCATCTTGACAAAAAGGAAGGGAAGACACTCATTTGGTCATTCAATCATCTATTCAAAAATTGTGTCTTTGACATAGTACGCTTGAAATGAAGCCAAGTCTGTAGTCCTGTTTAGCACACGAGTGTCTCCGATCAGAGATCTCAACCCTTTATTCGGTGGACTTCGAGTTCCAGCTCAAGGAGGGAGTTCCATCCTTTTCTAGTTGTTCCAGCAGTGGGGTGTGAGTTTTGCGTGGAGCAGGCTTAGCTAGCAGCATAGGTCCCAAGGATTGTGCAGTGCTTGTTGGAGGCTCACTTGTGATCTGAGTTGTGAAGGGAGTTTGGGATTGAGGTTTGAGAAGGAGTCTATGAGAGCCTTTGCTTGGAGTTTGCAACCATTTTTGGGAGCAATTTTAGCAGGATAGATATGAGGGCTGAATTTCCTAGTAGCAGAGCCATAGAGAGAAACAAGGGCCGAATTTCAGGGGTCATCCATAACACAATTCTTTTGTGGGTTATTTTGGTTATATTGAGGAGAGTCTGGGGTTAATTTCCCAGAATTTTCTGAGCTCTATAGGATGTCCTAGCAACAAATCTTATCACCTAGCAATGTATTTCTAGGTAGTTATGTTGGAAAGACTTGGGGGGGAGTGAGTCAGTATTTCTTTTCAATTGTTATTTTTATCAGTTAAATCATTTATATTTAGAACACAAAATGAACAATAGGAATAAATGCTTTTATTAATATAATATTTACAATGAATCAGGTACAATATATATAAGGCTCTAATCTGTTGCCAAGCACCAACTTGATCTTTTGAGAGGCTCCAACCTCTAGGGCACCAACCCTATCTTCTCAAGGCACCAACCTTGTGTTTAGGAGCACCAACTCCATGGACACCAATCCTTCCAATTCTGAGGCACCAACCCTTAGGGCTCTGACCCTATCTTGTCAGGAAATGTTTTGATTGTATTGCACTGCTCTCAAAATCTTCTTCATTGTGTTTTGTCAATCTACAACTTCCTTCTTTGCTCGACCTTGAACTTCTACTGCACCTTCTGCGTCTGCTAGACCTTTGGCTTCCTCTATTTCTTCCAGTTCACAAGTTGTGAACTTTTCTTGTTCTTTGTGATAGATGCCTGATATGCCTCACCGTTACTACGAATCGTTATATATATATATATATATAATATATATATATAATATATTATATATATGTATGTATGTATGTATGTATGAGTTTTGCCAAAGAATCGAAACGACTCATTCAAAGGTGAAGGGGCCGACTCATTTATTAAAAATATATATCGGAGAGTCTTTTATCCATAGACTTGATTTTTCATGGAAGCCATATAAGAGCTGCTATACCCACAGGGAGGTCTCACATGCCACTTCATTACCTTTAATCGCAATCACAACTTCATGAAAAATCAGAGTTATTCCTTTAATCCAACAAACGAACGCCAGTCCCACCTGAATGCACAAGGCTGGACCCTAAATAAAATAAACCCGTGTCCATAAACTTCTCGGGTCCACTCAGTCCCAAGTCTTATCGGATTAATTCTCCACCATTGATCTCATCATTAATCCGATGGTTGTTGATCCACCCGATCAACAAACGCAGGCGCTGATCCTCCACCGTTTGATCAAGGCGCGTTGGATCCAATGGTTCACAACGATATCGGCCGGGGAACTTGCACGACACTTAATCGCTTTTACGGAGCTGATAAGGATTATAAATCCTTGATCTATAAAAGTTCGGGTCCGTTTTGAGATTAATGTCCGATCACTTTATGACCCGATATCCATTGGATATACAAGGTCATCAAATCTATGGCCTGTGGGTATTCAACTAGCACATGGGTTAAAAAACAGGTCTAACCCCTGTTGTTGACTGTGACGTAATGAGATCGATAGCTAGGATTTAGCACGGGTTGAGATCGATGGCTAGGATTTAGCACGGGCTGAGATCGACGACTAGGATTTAGCGCGGGCCTTCAGCCACGATCAAAACATCTGTATACTCCTAACCTCCGCTCTTTCGATAGCTGTTGCTCCTGTGAATTCTCTTCACTCTTCGGCTCTTTAGCTTCACGATAGCTTCTCCTCTTTGGCTTCTTGCTCTTGTTGCTTCACGGATCTACTGCTTCTATTCTGTTTGTATATATATATATATATATATTCAATCCACTTGGGTCGTCCATCTCATCATATCATCATATATCAAACTTTCATCACTATGAGCATTATGATCAATGGGCATCAATGGGCAATCATGTATCAAAGAATTTGCCATCACAAACACTGCTATATTGACATCAGTGACAACCTAGATTAACAAGTTTAGTGCAGAGCCAGGAGACAAAGCAGCAACACACTTGAGGGGGATTTCCTAGTGCCATTTGGGCTTAGCTAGTTTGCCTTGAGCAAGCACAAGTGCACTCTTTCCAACACCTAATTGTACCCTCTTCATAATTTAATAAAATGGCTCAACAACACAGTTTTGGTGCATTTCTATGATCTGATTCGTGTGTTTAAATTTTGTGGCTATTTGTCTATGTTTGCTTTGCATATTTACTGTAAATTTTCCCTAGGAATATTGCAGTTGTATCAGAGTTCATAGACTTGGCTCAGCCTGTGGGAGCAACGTAGTCTATGACACTAGAGGACAGGCATAACATCACGTACTAGAGGCAAAGGTACAGGAGCAGAGAGAGGCAGTTGAAAATTACCCTAGATCCTGTGACAACTGAATCAAAGGTTGTGGAAACAAACATGGGGGACAATGAGGGAGACAAAAGGAGCAAGGATGAGGAGTTTGCTCAAGTTTTGTTTAAGGCAGTGCAAGACTTGTCCAAGAACATTGAAGAAATGGGCTTGCGGAATAACAACGACAACAAGGGTAAGGGAGTCCAAGGGGATTTCCAATTGGCGGAAGGATTTGGCACTTGGCAACACTACACATCCCTTAATCCCAACATGCTTCTTATTCCAAATACACCCCCTAGGTCTACCATTCCCACGTTCATAACATATGGAGTTGGTGGGCAATAGGGGCAGGAGGATATGCCTTATGGGATGAGTTCCTGGTTCCTGCGTCAACCTCACTCTGGCTATCTCTGCCTCTCTGCAAATGCATTCGTCAAATCTGGAAAAGTTCCCCCGACCTCACTGTCTCTGCCCCTTTGTGTCTCTGCTTCCTTCTCTAGCTTTTCGACAACTATTGCTACTCTCTGGAAATCGAACTGTCAAAGAAATAGAAACCCTCAAGTGCGTTCTCCATCTACCCATCAAATTCTTCTTATAATCCTCTGTTGGAACTCCAACGACCAAGATTAAAACTTAAAAAAGGGCCAAGATCATATCGGAGTTGATCCATGTGAGTTTCTATATAATTCACACCTTATCTCAATTAATACTGATTAATTAACCAGTTTTCCTAAGTTTAGACTTAGGAAACATTAAAAAATAGGTTAATAATCTAATTGAGAGACTTCTAGGTAGAATTTCTAGAAATGATATATGAGTTATGGAAAACTCCTGTATTTTAACCTCTCCACAAAGTTTTGAGACTAGAACAGCTCCGATGCTACAAAAACTAACACTCGCTCTTAGCGAGGAAGGTGTTCTAGTGTCGTAGTGCTACAACACCCTGTCATGCTACTGATGTTTGGTCATTGTAACTACCTGTCACTGGCCAGCAACCATTGTGATTTCTAATGCTGCCTATGTGCTGCTACTGACACTGTTGCCAACTCTGCATCTGCACTGCAACTCCTTCTCATCTGTTGCTACGACAATTGCAGCTGAAAAGCATCCGAAATACTAAATCATCTTTGTCTGTTGCATCTGTCTCCTGAATCCTGACTACTACTAGAATCTGCGCTGTTGCCAACTCTGCACTAAGCCACCTGCTCTGCTGTCAACACTGCACTACGCTCCTCAACACTTGACTGCATCAACTGAAACTGATCCATCCTGCTACTGAATATTGTGGGCCCTCGTAGCAAGGTAACGATTCATGAGGACATGTCAAGGACCCTGCCCAAACTCTGGAATCTCTGGGACTACAACTCCAAGTCGCCCCACCACAGTCCTAGAGGTATGGTTGCCATCATAACGAAGTCTTTCTCTAGTCTTGAGAAAAACTTGTCTATTTCAACTGACGTTTTCGCCTAGTCCTGCTTCTCCTGCTTGTCGTTCTTCTTGAGAGGACACTGCGTACTGTAGTGACCAAACTCACCGCATTTGATGCACTTGACCTTTCATTGGTCCTTCTTCTTCGTCTCTCCTTGCCCCTGACTGGGACCCTTGGATGCTAAGGCCACATTTTCTTCTTCCTTCTCACTCTTCACTCCCTTGCTGCTACTTCCGGTGATGGTACTCTTCAGCAGAGCACGTCTTGACTCCTCCTGCTATAGACGAATCCACATCCTGTCCCATCTTGGCAATGTGTCTCTACCCAAGATATTTTGGACAAACACTTGCCAATCCTCTGAGACACTGTTTAGTGCTAGTGATACAAGCTCTTTGGGTTGGGGCGCCTCCCCAATGGCTGCTAGTTGATCACGGATGTCTTGAATCTTTGTGAGGAAGCCATCTATGCTCTTGCTGTTCTGCAATCTTATGCTTCTCAGCTTCTCTTGGAGAAACATCTTCTACTGCATGGAAGAACTCTTATATAGCGTGGAGAGAGCATCCCATATTTCTTTGGCAGTATTCTTGCTAGATACACGAGACTATATGATCTCGAACTCCATCCAAGATCTTTTGCTTCGTCTTTGCCATTTGTTTTCTGTACTCCTTGAGCTGATCCGCATCCTGGGGTACTGATACAACATTGTCCACATAGTCTTTCAGGCCATATTCATCTAGAAGGAAGGACATCCTAACCTTCCTGATGAAATAGTTGGAGGCTCCCTCCAACCTGTCTTGATCTCTAAGCCCGACTGTGACCATCTCAAATTTGTCGAAAACTCCTCTTTCCCTTTGCTTGGCTGCTGGTTCTACTACTCACACTCCCTTCTGGAGTGAGGAAATATGCTCTCAGCGACTGCTAATTTGCAACTGGAAAAATCGAACTTCTAAAACTTGAAGTCCCCTGAGAGAAATTTTCCCTTTGTGCGTGCTTTTCTCTTCCACCTGACACGGATTCTACTTCTGCAAAAGCCTCTGCGTCCAACCAAGGAATCTGCTCAGCGAAAATTTGAGCTGTTGTTGCTCCCTCTGCCTGCTGAAATTGTTCAAACTAGAAAGCCAAACTTTTCTTCCTCTTTGCATTGAAAAATAGAAATGCCCCTAAGAAACTCAACTTGCCTAGCTAGGCACTGCGCAACACCAGAAAATTCCATCCTGTTTCTTCTTTTGAACAACGAAATTTTCTTCTTCCGCCTTTTAGCTTCCACACTAATCAATTACACTCTGATACAATGTGAATATTTCACCATTGAAATCCTATTGTAGTAACTGGATATAATTTTTCTAATTGTTAATTAATTTAACAATTTATTTGCTACGACAAATACCAAATAATTCACACTACAACCTTCACAAATAAAATTGCGGAAAATAATAGCGTTGGAAATTGATAAATTTAACACAGTTATTTTGATAGTTATTTTTGGACACAATTATTTTTGGAGCTGACATAGTTTTTTTGGACAAACTATTATTTTTGGACAAAAGTCCTCGAAAAAACCCAACTTGGGAAAACTGTTGCTGCAGTTGATGGTTTTTATTATTATTCAACAGTGAGAAATTATGAGTATGATTGGATGCCAATATCTGACTATCCTACAGAGAAAAATAGTGGCAAAAATCTAGTGAGGAATTTCCCTCACTTGACATACAAATCCGGATTCTGACTGTAGCTCCAAGTGAGCCGTCCAAACTGGTCTGTGCAGGCATGTGTCACCCTTGCGCAATCTCTTCCCATGCACAACCTGAATCAACTGCTCTTGTAGCCATCCTATCTGTCGTTGGCTGAGAAACTCTCTCTCTGGCCTTTTGGAACCCTTTCTTAGCCTCTGGAACTGAAACTCAGCTTCTCTATGGCAAAATCAAACTTCCTCTAGAGGCTTCTGTGCAACCCCTGCGTCAACCTCATTGTTGCTAGCTCTGCCTCTTTGCAAATTCACTCGCCAGATCTAGAAAACTTCCTCCGGCCTCACTATCTTTGCCCCTCTCTGCTTACTTCTCTGGCTTTCCGAAAACTGTTGTTGCTCTCTGGAAATTGAACTACCAAAGAAATCGAAACCCTCAAGTGTGTTCTACATTTGCCCGTAGACTTCTTCTTATAATCTTTTTTTGGACCTCCAACGACCAAGATTAAAACTTAATCAAGGGCCAAGGTCATATCAGAGTTGATCCATGTGAGTTTCTAGATAATTGATACCTTATCTCAATTTAATATTGATTAATTAACCAGTTTTCCCAAGTTTAGACTTGGGAAATATTAAAAAAATAGGTTAATAATCTAATTGAGACACTTCTAGGTGGAATTTCCAAAAACAATTTCTGGGTTATGAAGAACTCTTGTATTCTAGCCCCCACAAAGTTTCGAGACTCGAACACTTCCGATGCTACACAAACTAACACAAACTCCTGCGAGCCAAACTAGCGAAGAGAATAGAAGAATGCTCCATGATGATGTCCAAATGTGGTTGAGGTCACTTGTATTTATAACATTCCAAAGGTGACCAATTTTCTTTTGGGCTAAGCTGATCGAATATGCACATATGGAATTTAATTTAAAAATACACTTTCCCTTGTCCAAATTGAGCGCTTCATTAGGCAAAATTGGTCCTCTCGAAAAGATGAATCTCGTCCCATGGTTGGAATTTGTCACTAGGTTGCGAAATTAACACTCCCTCTCAGCTAGGGAGAAATTTCAACTACATGTAATCATCACAAGAATCCTATCATCAAATCATATTTAATCTTAAGTATCTCATCATCAAATGTCATCACTGCTCATCTCTTGCTTATTCCTACTTATCTCTTGATTGTCCTTGTTCATATGTTGAACATTCTCGAATCTAAAAGAAGAATAATTTGACATCGGCAAGGAGCCTCAGCTACCACCCTTTATTCATCGGAGAGTCACTTCTACCACACAGAATCACATCTAACGGGGAGCCTAATGCTACCATCCAAGAAACATCAGAGAGTTGATCATGAGGGGGCATATCTCAACCTGGAACCACATCAAGGACCTTAGTCTCAACCTGGATTCTCATGGGGGAGAAAAGCATCTCCAGCCCCATATTGAGCAATAGGTGATATAGGGGAGTACATCTCAACCCATCCTATTGCCCACTGATCTTCCCAACAATGGCGCTCAAAAGTCATTTGGTAGAACACCTACATCCGAATCTGAGCTTGGGTGAGATACTTGAATTAACAAAGGTAAGGATCACACACCCCCAAGCCTCCTCAACCTGTTGGTCGGACGGGGAGGGACAATCCCAACAAGCCCAACTTGTGTTTATGAGCTGACTACTTTGCATAGACCAAGATAGGGGGAGATACCCAACTTGTCAAAACAGAGAAGGATCACACACACCCTATGAGTAATAGATAGGGGAGCAACATCTACAACCTTATTGTTTAGAGATCCCTCAACCCCAAGAGCCCTCCATCTCAATTCCTCACACTGGGAGCTCAGACAAGGACGAAGAGCTGGCTCAGTGTTCTTGATCAATCCTGCTCTCTGTAGATCATAAACATATCATCATACTCATATTCGGTAATCATCATGTCTCAAATTCTCAATAGAAACAATCTCTTGTTTGTGAAGATCATCAAATCAAATATATATATATATATATATATATATATATATATATATAATAATATATATATATATATATATATATATATATAGATAGGATACCATATTCATCCTCCCTCTCACAGAGGCAACAACCACAAGCCTAAGCTTGTCTGTTACAACAACATCGACTGAAGATATCTCAACCCCAGCTATATACGACATTCTCTATCAATTGGATCCTGTCAGACCAAGAGGTAACTCCTCAAATCAATTCATTGATATTCATTCAGGTTGGTCTTTATTATATACATGAAGGAAAGATTGTTCATTTCATCTCCCGGTGACTATTCATATTTTCTATTATTTATTTACATTAATTTCAGTTATTCACCCAATCCTGATGATTAGGTGTCAACATTCCCCCCCTTAATCTGAAGGAACGTTGGTGAGTCAAAGCATCGTTCTGAATTTTTCAAGCTTTTCTCTCCCAAGCGCTTTGGTGAAGATGTCTGCAATTTGCTCATTAGTGGAACAATGGCGGAGATGGATTGTTTTGGCCTCAACATGATGTTGAATCAAATGATATTTAGTATTGATGTGCTTTGTTCGATCATGGAACTTTGGGTTCTTGGCCAACTTTATTGTCGAGGTATTGTCAATCATGAGTGGAGTCGATTGTACTTGTTTTACCTACAAATCTTCAAGAATTTTCTTGGGCCACACAATTTCTTTTGTTGCTTCAGCTGCTGCCACATATTCTGCCTCTGTTGTGGAATCTGCTAGAACTGATTGTTTGCGTGATCTCCAGGAGACAGCTCCTGATCCAAGACTCATATCATAACCTGAAGTAGATACCCCAGTTTTTTTGTCTCCATCGAAGTCTGAATCAGAGTATTTGATCAAGCTGAAGTCGTCCACTTGTGTATACTTGATTCCAAATTCTTGAGTTCCCTTCAAGTTAGAACTCTTTTTGTAGCAGACCAATGCCCCTCACAAGTCTTTTGCATAAACCTGGAGAGGATTCCAACAACAAATGAAATGTCTGGTCTAGTAGTAGTTAGGTAGTTGAGACTTCCTACAAGCTGTCTATACTTTGTTGCATCCTCAAATTCTTTTCTTTCAGTGGATGTGAGCTTTATGTTTTGTTCCATTGGAGTAGTAAGAGGATTGCATTCTGTCATGCCGAACCTGTTCAACAGATCTCCAATGTACTTCTTTTGAGAAAGAAATATGGACTTTATATGTTGAGTTACTTCAATACCAAGATATTAATGAACATAGCGCAAATCAGTCATTTCAAAACCTTTCTTCAATTCTTTCTTTATGGATGCAATGTAGCTTTCATTGTTCCTTGTCATCAAAGGATCATCTACATATACCACAATGTAATATCCCGTTTCAGAGATATTCCCCAAACCCCAGTAAACTCCAACCCAATACGTACAAATGATATAATAACCGGGAAGCTCAAAGTGATGGAAATAACAATGGTGCAACATATAATAATATAATCATGAAATATAAGCAGATACTCAAGAAATGCAGAGAGAAATGCTAAGCCATTTTATTATACTGGGTAATGGGATGAGTACAGGAGGTGATCAGAAAGATGGCACCTCGACTTGCACAAGGCAAGTGAAGAAATACACTCGAAATAGTAAAGGAATGGCCTCTCTCTGAACTGCGTCCACGCTGCTGGAGAACTGTCGTGCTGCTGCTGCTGCTGGAAATCAAATGAGGATTTGGGGTTGTTCCCCTCCTCAAAAAATGCTGAAACTCTGGAATCACACTCTATTCAAGAAACCCAGAAAAAACCAGAAAGCTTTTCTGAAATGGCCGACCCCCGAAAATCGCCCCTTGAGGACCCACGCAATCCCTCAAGGCTCTGTGCTGCCATTGAGTAAACCCACCAAAACTCTATCTGAAACTCAACCAAAATCCTCCAATATGCAAGGGCTGATCTCTTGCTCAATCTCCTAGCTCAAATCCTTCAGAAACCCCCAATCCGGAACTACCTCCAGAAGAACTGCGTCCCTCTCTCTTAAGACTGTGCAGTCCTCCAATGCTCAGCTCCTGCTCAATGCCAACGATCAATACTACTGCAAAAAGACTGCGGAAACTACCTTGCCTAAGTAGGCACTCGAAGTCCCCCGGGACTAAGGGTGAGATCTCCGAACAGAGACACTCAATGCACTAAACAGTGTTGCAGACATGCTAAACAGCCAGCGTCCTCTAAGTCGAAGTGACTAGCTCAAATGCTAATCAAATGACAAAATGAGGAGGCTCCTCTCTCCTTTATAGCGTTGGACTCTCTCATCCCCAAGGCTCACCTCCTCCAACGTGGCTCCTTCTCTTGCCACGTGCTCCTCTCCATCTGCACAGTCTCTCCAAGTGTCTGCGTGGGCCCCTCCTCTACATGGTTCTTTGGCCCCCCTTGGCTCCCCTTTAGGTTACAACGTTGTGCTACTAGGGAGTGACTTTATTCTAAAAGTGAGTTATGTCTCCCCTTCCCTCACCTTTTTATTTATAAATAACTATAGAAGACAAAATTGAGCAAAATCGAATATTCCAATTAGCCATGGCTAATTAGGAATATTACAGTCCCCCTCGCCAAAATGTTGCTTGTCCTCAAGCAACTGAAGTGATGGATGCTGCAAAATTTTCTCACTCTTCCAAGTGGCATCCTCATCTGGCAAATTCTTCCACCTCACCAAGAATTCTTGGACTGTCCTGTTCCGTAGCTGCCTCTCCTTGGTATCAATAATAGCCTCTGGCTGCAACACCAAATGCCCCTCATCATCTGTGGGTGGTAGCTCATTTGTCACTGTCACATGCTGCCCCAATGCCTTCTTCAGGCATGATACATGAAAGACGTTATGAATTTTGCTGCCTTGGGGCAGCTCCAACTCATACGCAACCTGTCCAATCCTGTGTATCACCTTGTATAGCCCATAAAAGTGGGGCTTGAGCTTCTCATCCCCCTTTTGCTTCAGTGACGACTGTCGATATGGCTGTAATCGTAGTTAGACCAAGTCCCCTACCTCAAACGGTCTCTCCACCCGACCCCTATCAGCGTACAACTTCTGTTGGTTCTGCGCTGTAGTCATATTATCCTTGAGAGTTCAGAGAATATCCTGACTCTCCTGAATCCAAATCTTGGCACTTGGAGCCTTGCTAGCAGTCGCCTAGCACCATACATCATGTCAGCAAAAGATAAAGGATGATATCCATATAAAGCATAGAATGGTGACATACCAATGGACATGTGATGTGTAGTGTTGTAGCAGTACTCACCCAGATGCAGTCACTTCAGCCATGCTCGCTGTTGCCCACTGACATAGTTACGCAAGTAGCCCTCTAGCCACTTGTTAACTATCTCTGTCTGCCGTCCGTCTGTGGGTGATAACTGGTACTTGGTGTCAACTCCATACCCACCAACCGGGAAAGCTCCTGCCAAAATCCGCCCCTGAAACAACTATTCCTGTCACTTGTGATGGTCTTGGGAAGACCGTATAACCTGAAGATCTCTCTGAAGAACAGCTCGGCCACTTGTGCTGTTGTGTAATGTGCGGATATGGCGAAAAAGTGTGAGTACTTTGTCAGTCGATCAACAACGACAAAGATGCAATCCTTGCCCGGTACCATGGGCAACCCTGTGATGAAGTCCATCGAAATACACTCCCATTTCCCGTCCAGAATGGAAAGAGGCTGCAATAATCATGTGGGATGGTTCATCTCCCCCTTGTTCCTCTGGCAAACATCGCACTCTCCGACATGCTGGAGTACATCCTCCTTGAGGCCCTTGCATGAGAACCTCTCTCTAATGGCGCTGTAGGTTTTGGTACAATGTTGCACGAAGCGCCCCTCCCCAGTTCCAAGCCCCGAAGCGCGTCTTATGCAGAAGCGCCTAGGAAGCTTTGTCGGAAGCGTGCTTCCGAAATTTTTTTCGTTTCCTGGAAATTCGGAAGCGTGGTATGGAAGCGCCGCTTCTAGGTCTCCGAAGGGCGCTTTGTACGGCGCTTCGGGCATTGGAAGCGCGGCGCTTCCGTACGCTTCCGTATGATTTCGGAAAAGCTTCACGCTGTTTACAAAATCGTTTTTTTTTTCAATTTTTTTTTAATTTTAGGTGAGTTTGCTTGTTGGGGGTGGGTCCACCTTGGGTTAGGGTGGGGAATGAAGGCAAAAAAAATATAAATATAGTAGATGCTCCCTCATGGGAATGTTAAATTCTTAAAGTAAAAGTGACATTCTCCTTTATTTTTCATTTTCATCCTTTTACTTAAATTTTTAACATTACCATGAAATGACTTAGGATGTTTGAGAGTGGTTCCAGCCTCATTGGACTTCATATGGAGAAAATAGAATTTCATATCCTATTCAAAATTTAGCAAACTTAACAGTTTTCAGGAATTCAGGATCAATGGGATTGTGGCATTTCATTAGATTATATCAAGTATGAAGGTATGTGATTAGCATTTAATCAAGAGCACCAAGCCCTATATGTACCCTAGTGTTGGTGGTGTTAACTTTTGAACTCCTTTGTCACGCCCTTAGCAAAAAATTACCTTTCAAACAAGTCAAAATCATCGATCAAGCATGTTAAGCTTTTTCTACCATATTTTAAGTCTTGAATTAGGTAATTTGATCAAAATTGGGCAATGTTGACTAATATCCTAGACAATCGAGGTAGAGGCAAAGGCTAGACAATCTAGATTCTAGACCGCTGATGCATCTAAATGGTTGATGCTTGAATAATTAATCATTAATGTACAATGGATGCTATATCTATCTTGATTTATGCAAAAATATGCATGTTTTCATGTCTTCTGCTACTATTTGGGTATTGGGATGTTTGTTTTGAGTATAAATGCACAAAAAAAAAAATAT
This sequence comes from Pinus taeda, assembly GCA_000404065.3. Taxonomy (NCBI): domain Eukaryota; kingdom Viridiplantae; phylum Streptophyta; class Pinopsida; order Pinales; family Pinaceae; genus Pinus; species Pinus taeda. The sequence continues at coordinate 168,644 of APFE031242102.1, forward strand.
ATATATATATATAGCAGACGCTTCGCTTCCTAGATTTTTTGAAAATGACGCTTCCACGTCCCCGCTTCCAAAAAACGTCCCCGCTTCATCCCTGCTTCGTGCAACATTGGCCCTAATAGATTCATCAAGCAACCCTTATAATCTGCAGCCTAGGCAAGGGAGACTTCTCTTCAACCCTGTCGCTGTTCTGGGCACAAATCTGCCCCAAACCTATCCACGTTGTCTCTTGTTCTGAGGTGATTAGACCTACTGCCTATCACAGTTCAGCTGTCATCCACAGCTCACTCCAAAACCCCTTGATTGTAGTCCAAACAACCTTGATTAGGCTTGGCCTCAACAGTCCTACACACAACTCCTTGATCCTTGAGACAGCTCTGTTCTTGGGCCTGTTTGCACCCTCAAACAGCCCTCAAACTAACCTGCACTCCCACAGCAACTCGGCCTCTAATCTGGGCTCTCCATGTTGTCTTGAAGTGACCTTACAACATTGTCTCTTCTTGCTGCGGCTAGGGCATTCTGCCATCATCTCGGTGACTGTGTTTAGCTATGTATAGACTGCGGCTAGGTCACGTTTTTACATCAGCTATGGCTGCTCCAAAGTTGGGCTATAACCCTTCCTTAGATCTGTGGCTAGGGCTCCAAGACTGTGGATTCAAGGCCTCCTTATGATAGCGGATCTTGCTGCGTATAGAAGCTCCCCTAAACATGGATAGATCTCCCTTCAATGATCTTGCCTTTGTTGCGACTAAGAGCCTCTTTTGACTGCGGTTAAGGCATCCCATTTTACTGCATCTAAGGGTTGTCTCAAACCCTTCCAAAACAACGTATAGGATTAGGGCATGACTGCGTTTATCTAGGGCATGATAAGACTTGTGGCTAGGGCATGATAGGACTGCATTAGGGTCAGTTGTTAGGTCTCCTTCACCGTGCTAGATTTCCCTGCTTGGTCTACAGCTAGGCTTCATTATAACGGCGGCTAGGGCATCCTTCTCTGTGTATAGGGTCTCCTTCTAGACCTGCGTTTAGGGCTTCATCCTCTTAGATTTCTCTTGCCACTGAAACCCAAAACAAGTGGAGAGAAATCAAGAGTGAAGTGTGTGTCCAAATGACTATCAAGCCACCTCCTTTTATACTAAAACGTTGAGCACATGTGGGGGTTATTTGGTTGCTGGCCGACCTTGACGAATTGTCCCATAACACAAATAAATTCATATCTTCATGAATACTTATCGAAGTCGGATGATATTTAGATCAATCCTACACCTCTCGACGAGAGGAATCCAAGAAAAATATCAACTACCATAAATAAGATGACCCACATGGAGTTTGGCCCTAGTTGCCAATTTTAACAACTTTGCCCTATATCATTTATGGGATGATGCACCTCGACCAGCATGCCCCCAATCAGCTTATCAGTACTATAGGGTTAGACAGTTGATCTAGGGCCTAGATGAAATTTGTCTCATGTCGTGAAACATGGGAGAGCTAGCACCATCTTCAGTGCCCTCAACATTGGAGCAAAATTCGACATTCACACCACCTGGAGACTCATGAGAGCCATTTTTGTGCCCCAAACCCAAAATTAGTGTCTACAAGATGATTATGACAAAGATCTAGGGGCCAACCCCTAGATAGTGATTTTAGAGGGCTTCTACACTTGTTTTGGTACCATTTGACCTCAATGCCAACCCTAGAAGGGCCTATTCTTGCATGACGTCAGAACCTTAGTCTATTTTGGCTCTCACATGTAGAGAATTTCTTATCTTTCACATTAGCTACTAGATCGGTTTGTGACCTAGCTTGTAGGGGCACATTATTTTATGATTTGTAGGGGCTTTTAGGCTAAAATAGCTACTCGACCTCCTCATATAAATAGAGGAGGCTTCCTTATGAGTTATCATCATCATACCACTCTTGGATTGTTTTCAACTACATGTGCATTTCGATCTCTTGAACTTGTGGAGATTTTTGGATATTTGATGCCTTTTGATATTTGGAGCTAAATCATTGCACTTTGGAGCTATTCTTTGGATGAATGGAATGAATTCTTTGCATGTTATCTTGTAAGTGGATTTAAATTTTGAATATCTCTTGCATGTCTAATGTATGGAATTTTGTTGATTCTGGTAATTGCACTTGTGCCCTAATTTGTTGAATATCTATTGAATGATAAATCTAGATATCTATTGCATGCATTACTCATACATAGCATGTGAATGACTGTCCTTAGTGGTGAAATCTTGGTAGCTCTTCCATGAAAACTCCTTCCATTGGATAGGTAATTGTCGAAATTTTGGTAGCTAGGGCATCAAAATTTTGGCCTCCTTAGAAGCTTATTTGACTAATTTGAAACATCATTGATTCCATAGTCCCGAGGGATAAGGAACTAGTCCAAATTGATGGTGATCATTTACCTTTCTTATCCATTTTCTCTCTCCTTTGAATTTCATCCCCTTTAAGTCTAAGGTAGTAAACTAGGGCTTGGTGTGAATCCCTAGGCGAGCGTGAAATTTCACTTTAAATGCAGCAACTAGAATTAATTCTTCTAACTGATAAATTATGCAATTTATTTTGTTAAGGCAAAATATCAAATTAATCACACTACGATTCTTCACAAATAAAAACATTGCGGAAATAAATTGGAAACTAAGAAATATAGATGCACACATACATAAAAATATCACAGTTATTTTTGGACAATTGTATTCGAAAAACCCAATATGGGAAAACTGATGGAGCAGATGGGGGTTTTATTATTATGTAGCAATGAAATTTCGAGTACAATCTATGGATGCCCAACTGGAAATCCAATATGAGAGAAACACTAGTAAAATCAACTGAGGGAAATTTACCCTCTTCCACAAGCAATCCCAGCTCAATCTGGCCACTTGAATTGGTTAACTCGGACCCTCTGCACCATAGTATTCAAAATCAGAACCGGTGACTGGACTAATCCACTTAATAAACCGGGTTTCAAACCAAAACCATTCAAACCAGGACTAGTTATATCTTAATGAACCGGTTTTAAATAAATACATGAAATAATTATTTTTTAATGAAAAAACTATTTTTAAGATTTAAAACCATGATTCCAAACCAATAGAGACAAAAGATGCAAAGTTTTCTCATTTATAGACCATGTAAACGTGAATATATCAAAATGGCACAGAGTGCAACACATATTAGCAACAAAATACATAATCAACGAGGATCTAAATGGCTTCTAGAGTCTAAAAACAATGCTACAAGCTATGGGGCCACCAACCTACTACAAGTCTACATATCAGTGATCAATATTATCACTTCTCATCATGATCAAACTCAGTTGGTTGAGTCTCGATTCTCAAACTTTTCAATTGCTTGAGTCACAAACTTTTCAGCTATTTGAGTGACTTGAGTCTGAAACTTCTGAAGGTATTCTGCCCTAATATGTCGTATTACTTCATTTGGTCCTCTACATGGCTTTACATGGCCTCCTGTCCCAGCCAAATGTTGGTTGAACCTGCTGATACCCCCTCCTTCAATAGATTTTTGGAAATATTTGCAAATCATTTTGTCATCAATCACATCACAATGAGCCCATTCAGTATCCTTGGCTTTTGGAGGCATGGTGGCTACTACTCAACCCAAACTCTTTGTTGTTCCACTACTCCAACAAAAACTCAACACTCTCCAAGCTCACAAAAACTCCAAATGAGATGTGTGAGGCAAATGAGAGGGGAGACATCCTTTTAAAGGCTTGGAGGCGTTATTTTTTTACGGAAACAACCCCTAGTTTCCCTCAAAACCACTTGAAAACCCGTGAAACAACCTTCTGTGGGGTCCATGATCGACCTGGCTATAAACTAATCAGTTTATGACTGCCTCCAAACAGCCCTTCGAGCCTCCTTGCTGACTACCGCTAACCTCAAACAACTGCGGCCCTCTCTTCCACAAAAAGTTGTACCCAAACAGAGATATACTTCTCATCAACTCAGCTCTTTTCCCTTGAATGCCCTTGCCTCGGATCCACACCTTATTTCAAAGGAATTATGTTCCTTCTTGCTGTATCAAATGAGGTTGGAAGCACCTCTATGTATAGGATTTGGAGAGGGTCAAAAGACATGTCGTTTGAACTTGAAGGTGGTGAAGCCGACCTTGACCATTTTACATATGAGAGTGCATAAAATCAAAAACACATTTCTCCTTAAACAAATTTGATGATCTTTAGGTTGATTTTTGTCCTCTCAAAAAGAGGAAGTCAATGCCGCATATATCTTCCTCAAAGGAGTTGTCCAAAGTGGAATTTGGCCCTAGTTTCCAATTTTAACAGTTTCCCTCTCCAAAACCTGCTAGATTTTGCGGCAACAGGTTCTTTAGGGAGATACTCAACATTATGGTCATCTTTTTGAACCATGTGGTGTACTCATGTACACTCTACCCCTGCTTCTGCCTGAAATAATGCCACCATATTCACTAGTCCTCTACATACCTAATACGGTAAAATTATGACTTTATAAGGGTTTTGAAATCCTCCCACTTAGTCACTAGAGGATCTCCCTCCAACCTTAAGGTCTTTGTATGGATTTCCCACCAGGATAGGGCATGGCCCTCTAATTTAAGTTGAGCAAACAAAATCCTATATTCTTTCTCTATATGATATACACTAAAATAAACTTCTAATTGTTGCAACCAATGATTTAGCTTCAAAGCATCAATCTTATCTTGATATGGCGTGATGTCATCTTTCACTTCCATTTTGAACAAGGACTATGAATGGTTCACAACACTCGACCTGGATTGATCTTTTTGGGTTATTTCTTTAGCTCCTTTGTTTCTTCCCAATCTCCTCAATTCCTCTCTAATCAAACCCCTGGGTTAGAACCCCCATCTTCCTCGAATAGCCCGAGCTTATTGGTCAAGGCCCCCATGAGGAGGCTCACATTATGGTTTATAACAATAGCTTGTACTTCCAACTGTGAAAACCTCTCCTCTGTAGGACCAAAAGGGTTATTCATAGATTCGTCGGCCATCACTGGGGTTCTATGACTTTCAGCTTCACTAATATGGATCCCCTGCAACTCCCACAATACACTCAATGGAACCTGCTCTGATACCAATATGATCCATAAATTGCCATGGAGATATTCCATTGGAAATTTGTCACAACATATCTACTAAAATATATTAGAAAATATGAAATCTACACTATTAAGGGTTTATTTCTCCTTGGATTTTTAGATCTGTTAATCATTGTTTATTGTATATGCATGCAAATTATAATTATTCAAAAAATAGACAACAACGAAATAAAAACTCATAAACCACAATTGACACAAGATATATTATGAGAAACCCTTTAAGGAGAAAACTCAATTGGAAGATGAGGTTGTTGCTTTCTTTCTCTGGATAGAAAATGGATGCAAGTACAAAGAAGTAAGGCATTTGGGCCGTGAGCAACTACAGTGCACAAATCTTCTTTGCATGCTCTCTCCCTATCCCCCCAAACTACTTTGTTCATTTGTGGAAAAAAATGCATTCAAAAATAATGGAATGCTTCTTCCTCCTAGTGGCCCAATTATAACACAACTCAATACCCTACTAGTGGTTAGGTTTTACTCCTTCAACTCTTAACTAAAGTTACAATATCGAATCTTCTAGAGTCTTCTTCATCATGATCACGTAGCCAACCCCTTTTCCATGAATAACGGGGGTTGACATGGCATCCTTGCAAATTATGGTGGTCAAAACAAAAAGGTCAACTTCTAAGTGGCATAATTTTTGCATATAGACTCCAATTGAGGTGATTGTTGAGTTAATGGAAACGTCTTTGTGTGTGGAATAGGAAAAAAGGTGTTGCAGTAAAGTGGTAAAATTTTACCCACAAAAAACGTCGATTGATGCCTCAAAATGCTCCCAGAAGATTTCAGACCCCAATATGCCAAATTGGGTTTTGACGGTAAAAATGGTCCTGTGAGCTAATTCCTCCACTTTTTCCACTCTAAAAGCATCGAGATGGACGACAAACAATATAGTGATCCAATCAACATGGTTTGAGCCTCGTTGTGTAGACGTCTTTGCTTCATTAGATACTCTCGGCATAGGGATTGAGTAACAATTTATTGAACTACTATTCTTAGAGGAGAAATCCATTAGTTTCTTCTCATTTACACATATGTTGAGACATGCCCACATGATTTTGCTTGCTTTATAGATCTAGTGGATTGATTTGGTAATCTTGTACATGGATCTATGCTTTTGCAGACATGTTGAGATCACATTATGTTTAAGGAGAAGTTATAACTAATGGACCGTTGTTCACATATCCATGAGATCCACTTTTGGAAGAGCTTTGAAGGGGCATCATAGCTCATATATCTTTTGACAAAGTGCCTAAATTGTTGCTAGATCAATGTTAGTAGATGCAAAATGGCTATAAGATTTTCAAATTGTGTTCTTTGTTGCTTGAGCTTTTTGCTTATTTCAAAAGAGTGAAATTAATATATGCACATCATGGAGAAGACCTTGCAAATAGAGGAAAGCTTCATATGTTTTGAGGATATCTTTGAAGAAGACATCTACCTTGAGACGATATGCATGGCACAACTACCTCATTATTTTATTTGACTAGTGTCCGAGTTGGTTATGAGCAAAGATTATTAGATTGTTTTCCTTGGAGATAAGGATGTATCTAGATAACTCCAAGTATATGTTATTGTTTCTTTGTGGAGAAGAAAGTGAATCTCAACAAGTCATTGCTCTTTTTAGTAACGAAGTGATTGAGAAGATTATTTTATTATTATTATTTATTGGAAAACTAATAGATATAGGAAAACAATTATTTATTTATTGTAAGGTAGATGGAGCTCACATTATTTAAAGAGTAGCACTCTTAGTCATTTTATAGTTGGATTTGGAGACTTTTCCCTTTCAACTTTTGTTAAATATTTCGAAGACAATGGAAAGTTAAAGATTTCCCCTCTTGTGGCAAACTTACTTGGGTTTAACTATTAAAGACTAAGGTTGGAATATGTGTATCAAATCGGTGTTGAAGGGCTGAAAAATAGGCAACATTATTCCTCATCAAGAATATTGTGCCTTTGTAAAGAAGATATCAATTGTGGTTTAAACTTTATCCCTTTTTCAAATATCTGTTATTATCTAGGAGGTGTTTAATGCATATCTTTCATCCTAATCAAGGGTTAGCTGCCATTCACATCTACCTTTGCTAAATGCACTCCCACACTTGTTTTGAACTTCTCCATAATTTGGGTTTTTCACAAATAATTTGTTATGTTGGTGAACAGCAATATAGGTGTGCTTGTAGATTCTTTATTTGGGCTATATTCACTCTTAATCTTATATATTGTTGCCCTTATTGGTTGAAACTTGATGCTTGACTCCACTTTCCCAATGGGCTTGACACTAGTCTTGATCTTTCCATCACTCCATTCAAAAAACCACTTGTATTATTTTTGTTAAAAAACTTTGGTTAAGTCAGGGAAGCCCTTCTTGAGTTGGAGAAGAGAAAACCTAGAGCAGGAGAAAGTTATTGTGGTGATGTTGGATAATTTCTCCAAGTTGCCCTTAGTTTTTTGCATTTTCAATTGGGAATTTTACACGTTGGGTGAGAGTATGAGATGTAAAAATTCGGTGTTATTGCTAGGGATATAGTCCATTTCCTCGATCTGTAATCTTGTTATTTTTTACATTTTTATGAGTGTGTGTAGTAAGGACCTCTTGCTCATATGGTGACTTCATAAAGGAACAAAGCCCTTGTTCCTTGCAAATTTTCGATGATTTTGCTTTGTGTAGAGGTGAGCACACACAACTTTAAGACTCACCTTGGCAACTCCACACATTGGTATGAAAAGGTATGATAGTCATGCATTTTCCAATTCTTGACATTTTCTAGTATGGCAGATTCATGGATGAAGGAATGGTTTGATATAGAGAATTTTGCTCCATTAGATCTTTTAGTTATTATGAGATATTCAAATGCACTCCTTCCTCCAAGATGGTTTGACTGTGCTCCAAAGCTCCATGCATATCCTCACTTAACTACACAACATGTTATATATTTTATACACATTATATTTTTTATTCAGCTTAACTCTAATCTAAATGTGATACAAGAGGATAGCATGACGAGGATGTTTGTACTCACCTTGAAAGAGTGTGCATTGGAATGGTTTCATGCTTGTGGTTCAAAAGAGATAACTTCATTTGCAGGTTTGATCAAAGCTTTTCATGAATGTTGGGATCCTAGTTATGGATTATGATGTGTTGAGGTTTGCATGGACCGTGGTAGGTGCTATGTTGGATATGAAGAACAAGGAGATACAAGATCTCACGCCTCTTTTGCTCAAAGACCCTATGGAAAAAATGATTGCTAAAATTCGAAAAAGGGTTGAAATGATCAAAGCATTGAATGCTTTGTTTGACTCCATGGAAAGAGAATATAGTGTGTTTAAAGAAAAATATTATGAAGATGATTGTTATGTGAAAATTCCTTGTTTGCAAATACTGGACATTATTCTCCTAATTGTTAGCAGTTTAATTGTTTATGGCAATTAACGAATAATTCACAATTGCAATTTTCACCATAAAAATATGTTGCGGAAAATAAAATCAAGAATTGAAATATAGATGTGCACACAATAAAAATCGACACAATAATTTTTGGACTAACATCCCCAGAAAAACCCTGAAGGGAAAACTGATGCAACATGTGAGGGCTTATTTTTGTTATGCAACAAATTTTGAGAGTACAATATTTGGATGCCCAACTAGCAAATACACTAGCAAAATATCTAGGAGAGAATTTTCTCCCTGTGCAAATCAACTTGGCCACTCTAGTCCTACTCGAACCCCTATCCGGCAACTCGCACTTTGCCTGGAATTCACACTGCCTAGCCTAGATAATTCGTACTGCCTGCTACTTAGCTCTAACTGTGTCGTCCAACCTCCCTCTGCCTCTAGAAATGATTTGCTCTGCCTTATGGGTGATCACTCGGCCTTCAAAGACAAAAATGACCCTTTCTGGCACTCACACTAGGGTTTCCTAGCTACTCAGCCTCTCTACAAAATCATTTCAGCCTCCCTTTTCTTGCCTCTCTGGCGCTAGAAAACGGTTGGGAAAACTCTCCATAATTCTCCTCCGTCGCTCCCTCAATCAATGATGCTCTCCCTTTGGCTCGAACTTGTACCTCATTAAATCTTGGCACACTGGGAAGTTCGCACTGCCTTGCTCTTGCTCTCACACACTGTGTCTATCTCCATCCTATCGACTTGCTCTTATAATCTCTTGCTTGAGCTTCAATGACCACGATTAGATCCTTAACGACAGCTAAGACCATCTTAGACTTGATCTGTGTCATTTTCTAGAAGTCTCTAGAGCATAAGTTGATCTCCTCAATTAATTCACTTTAATTAACCACTTTTCCTATGTTAGGAAGTATTTAAATGATGGCTAATTAATTTAATTAAGGTGTGTCGCAAGTTTATCTCACGAAAGCTTTTCTGGGTTTTGGAGATCTCGTGTTCCTTACCCTCACAGACACAAATCGAGACTAGAACACGTGTTTGATGCTACCATTCAATCAAAAACTAACACTCCCTCTTAACGAGGAAGGTGTTCTCTCCCCAACATCTCTCCTCTATAGTTGAACCACGTTTCTGGTGTCTAACATCTGCAACATACTGTCATTGTCCACCAAGCTACTACACATACACTGATTCACCTGCTAACCTTGTAGCTAAACCACTTTGCATTTGTATTGTTGCTCACATTGCACTGTGCCTCCCTGCACTATTGCCAACACTGCCTACATTGCATGTGATCTCATGTTGTTGCAACTACCGCAATTGAGAATTGATCTATTGCCCCTACAACTAGAAGGGGTTCTCCCCTACACCCATATGTTCTCTAAAATAAACGAACTTAACTCTCCCTAGATCTTTCGTGAGTATATCCGCAACGTGTTGCTTGGTGGGAACATGTTGTAGTTGGACTACTCCATGCTACACACAATCTCTGATGAAGTCATATCGTATGTCTATATATTTCGACCTATCATGGAAAACTGTATTTTCAAAGAGCTTGATGCAACTCTGGTTATCACAATAGATATCGATCGCCTCCATCTTCTAACAGAACAAACTTACTAGTTGCTTCCAAAGCCATATAGCTTCGCATGTGGCCATGCTCATTGCCATGTACTCTGCCTCTGCAAAGTTCAGTGCTACGGACTTTTGCTTCCTGCTACATCAAGATACAACCCCTGATCTAATGTTGAAGCAACACCTTGATGTGCTTTTCTGATCCACTAAACAACCTACCCAATCTGCATCTGTGAAACCACATAAACTGACACCATCACCTCAAGTAAACCTCAACCCATACTCGACCATGCAGCGCAAATACCTCAGAATGTGCCTCACTATTGTCTAATGCACTCTCTTAGGTCCCACCATGAACTGACTAAGAGTGTTGACCGCGAAGCAGATGCTTGGCCTGGTGTTGACCAGATACATGAGTGAACCAATGAGCTATCTATACAAGGTAGGGTCTACGTCCTCGTCCTCTGATGCTTCTACCTTCCTCTAGTTCATAATCATAGGCATGGAGATAGGCCTGTAGTCCTACATCCTAAATCTCTTTAGTCTCTATAGTATATCTCCCTTGACCAAGGAAGATCTCCCGGTCCTGCCATACTTCCAATCCTAGGAAGTAATGCATCAGTCCCAAATCCTTCATGTCAAACTTTGCTACCAGGTTCTTCTTACAGTCTTCTATGAGCCCTAATAACCCTGTCAGAAAGAGGTCATCCGCATTCAACACTAGGATGAGTGGCTCACCCTCTACCATCAGATAGTAAAGGTTGGGATCTACATCACACTTGACGAATCCCATCTTCTACAAGTCGCTGTCAATCTGATCATACCATGCCTTGGGAGCCCGTTTGAGCCTGTATAGTGCTCTCTTCAGTCTGCACACATGAGTGCCCCTCTCATATGTCTCAAATCCCTCACAAGTTGTTCGATGTATACCACCTCCTCTATCACCCCATTCAAGAATGTTGTCTTGACATCCATCTAGTGAATCTTCCATGCCATATGCGCTACTAGAGATATCATGGACTAGATGGAAGTGTATTTGGTAACAAGGTCGAAGGTCTTCTCATAATCTATGTCTTCCTTCTTCGTGTACACCTTTCCCATGAACCTAGCCTTGCACTTCTTCACGCTACCATCTGCAACATACTTGATCTTATAGATCCACCGAAAGCCCACAACTAACCTATCCACAGGTCTCAACACTACCTCCCAAACATCATTTGTCATGATGGGGTTGTATTCTTCCACCATGGCATCTACCCACACCTGATGTTGTTCGACCTCCTGATAGATGGAAGGTTCAACAACCTATGCCACCAATGCTTGGTACATGTCTGGCTATTTATGTTCTCTCTTGTTTGTCACTCCTATGAACTCCTTCGTATCCTATTGACCCTGCCGCCTACACCTACCTACAAGTTAGGGATAAAAGCCTTCAACCCCACAAGGTGTGGTTGGTGGCAGGGAACCCAGAGAAGGGGCTATCACATTAATCCCAACTCTCTCTGTTTGAGCTATCTCCTAGGTTAGCTAAAGGGAGTGGTCCCTAATGAAAAGTTAAGTTAAAAGATGTGAGTTTCTAGGAGTGTTATAGTGAAAATGGATTACTTTTAAATATTTGTGGGCAAATATGAAGTAAGCAACTTGAAATAACAATGCCAATCATTAATATGATTAAAAACCATAAAACCAGTGCCTTTTAAGAAATTTGCTCAACAATTTAAAGATATATTTGCTCAAAGTAAAATGCAATGCTCTCAAAACAGAAAACAAAGTAACCCTGAAATGTAAATAAGAATTGTCAGCACAAGATATGTAAGATACAAAATGATTTTGAGATAATCAACCTTATAAATCAAAACATGTGAAACATATCTTGCCAAAACCCAAAAATTAGTAATTAACTTGGAAATGTAAAAGAAAGGAAGTGCTAAACCAAGATATCAATATGCAGTTAGACATGAAATATGAAAAGAAAACACTTTGTTTGAAATGATTACAATACTTGCTTTTGGAATAGACTTTGCATATGAAAACTCAAACCACCAAGAGACAAGCAAAGTAAATGTAATGGAAAGTGCTCTTGGTTAATTTTATTAATTAGCTCTACAAAGATTACAATTTAACTCTTCAATCCTCAAACCTCATCCTCGCCCAATGATATGGATCTCACAGTGAGAAGTCAATAGAGGATTAGAGGATCCCTAAGATGTCTACTTCAACCAACTTATATTGGAGGTAAAATTTTAATGAGGCTTGGGGCCTCCCTACACTAAATGCCTAGATGAAATGCAAATTGTGTTAATTCCCCAAATTAAAATAATGATACATGCAAATGCTTCAAAGAGATTGATTTGCAATGCTTGAAAATGAAATAGTGTTCAACATAAGTTGCAGTTATAACTTCAATTGGAGGAATAAAATTAGCTTACAAGTGTTACATGTGTTTCATCAATGAATTAAAATGATACAAGTAATTCGCTTCAAAGTAAAATTTGTTTCAAATAGACAATGACAATAAATTGCTCCAATAATCAAGATAACAATGTAGCATAAAATTGAAGCGTGTATTCAAGTGCTCATGAAACAATTTACCAAGATAAATGAACACGAATCAAAGTTTGTTAAGAATATAAAATGCTTGCATGTAAAGGATGAATTGCCCAAAGTAAAGTGTAAGCTTGTAGCTCCAAGCAACAATGAGAAAGAAAATGCAAAGCTCAAATGAAATTGTAACAAAATTTAGCTTAATGAAATGTGATAGTGAGGTTGTGTTAATTCCCAATTAAAGCATGCATGTAAGTGAATGAAGTATGAAAGCTTAAACCATGCAAATGTCAATCCACCCAAAAGAAACATCCCTCTAAATGGGGAGATAGGATACCATGGGAGAAATCCCAAGCTCCCACAAGCAAGTTAGATCTTTTAATAATTTTACAATGAGAAGAGGGCCCTTCAAAGTTCTCAACTATACTTCAAGGAGAGTCCTCACAATAATTGCTTGAAACTTGGACACTAGACCTTTTTTCTTGAGAAAGTAGTGACAAGATCTCACAAAACTTATGCAAGGGAAACAAGGTGTGAGTTTCCTCCAAATGCCCACGGCTTAGAGAGGAAAATGGGCAGTCCTCTAGTGAACTCGACTTGGCCAAAACAAGCCTCAAAAGGGCTCACGATATCCTTGGAAATCGAACCCCCAACACTTGCCAAAGGTCCTGCAAACACTTGTTAGATGTTGCAGAAAGTTGCTCTTCAAAATCTGCCACACAAGAGTTAGCAAACAATCCAAACAGTGGCTGCAAAATAAGTTAAGTATTAATGGAAAAATTAGCAAGATAAAATGTATATGTACAATTATAATTTACAAAAGGCTAAGCTAAATAGTGAGAGTAAACTCTCGTCTTTGCTTAGCCATCTTCAAGCTCTTAGATAGCAAATGAAAGAAATGAAGTACAATGTTTTTTATAAAATAGATTTAAATTTAGAAGTTCTCGGCTTGTGTACCAGCTATGTGCCGAAATCTCTGCAAAACCACTTTGTAAGATAAGACTATGAAGGTTCAAAGAACAAATGAAAGCTCCTTTAAGAATGTATCAAGAGTGGGTTAGTCTCTCCAAAGACTTCCCCTCACGCTTGATTCTGTAATCCCAACAAGATGTTCCCTCTAGAAAACTTCAATCAAGAATTAATTCCATATAGATTTAACAATAAACAATGATAAGAAACTCTAGAGATTTATTTAAAACCAACTAGAGCATTCTATACCTAGAGCATACTTCTAAATCAAATGTCAATGCAAGATAGCTCTACATTAAAAAATCTACAAATAGCATATGGAAGCAAATTAGATCAAAGCATGAGTAAAAGAAATTATACCAATGCTCAACAATTCATCACACTTGAAAAGGGGGAACACCTCATAAATGAAACCCCAAAGTCTTTATTGATATTTTTAAAAGTGTACAAAGCAGCAACGCTTCCGCAACCACAATAGCTAGTAACAATATTATACAATGTGATAGCCCATGGCTCTATTATATAGAGAATTGGAAGCAAATCCCAATGAAGAATAACAATGACAAATGGCATTGGAGCCAATCCCAATGTAGAAGTGATTAAACAAGTCACATGAGGTGACAATCCCAAAGAGAAATTCGAATTTGTTGAATGGAGCTCCAATGTCAAGTGTAAAAATCGAATTCTGGCAAGTGGACATCATTTTCTTCTTCCCTTATGTGCCAAATTCGAATTTTATGGTGGAATGGCAAGTGTATATGGGTGGTAACCCCACGTGGGGACAATTTCCCACAAAAATATCCACCAAATATTCTCCCAAATCCTCCCAAATGTGCATTAACTTCACAAATTCGAATTTCCAAGTAGCTTTTTCATTTAATAACAGAAATTCGATTTTATTTGAGCACATGTCATTTCTTTGATTTTAGGAGTTCACATCACCTTGGGACTTCACTTTAACTCCCCCATAATTTTCCACCTCATTTCCACAACATTTAGCATGTGTGAATATTTATTTTTCTCTATTTATTTAATTTCTGGCTTAATTAATTGCCAGATTTCCCACTAAACTTAGGAAAAGTGGGTTTTGAGGGTCCAAAACACATTATTAACCCCTCAAGGTGTATCATAGTAGAAAGTTGAGGGTGAGAGGTGTAATTTTAATTACTCATACCCCATACAACTTCTCTAGACTACACTTATTACAATTTAAATACAATTTTATTTGCAATTTTGACCTGTGGAAAATCTAAAAAATTAAAAAATGACTACGTAGACCAAACCAGATTCCACAAAATTTTTTGTGTGATCTAGTATGGTAATATACATCGACTCTAAACACTAAGATGTGTCATGGGCTCAAACTTCAAACCATCACTCCAGCTTTGGGGTAAAATGTGAGTGAAAAATCCTAGAAAATTATCCGCCTCTGAAAAAGAATGGATAATTAACCAAATTAACCAAATAAAAAAAACACTCCAAGGTGCACTCGTTTGTTGATCGAGTCCCAAAATCCTAAGCCTATTACAGACTCAAAACTCATCATTACTAGTATCACTTATTACAATTCCCCGTAGGGTGTGGAATCTAGGTACAAGAAAGATGATGAGAAGATAGAAGTAGAGTAAAAAAACTCTGTTGACTGACGATAGTTGATGGTACAAGTGCCCATTGGATCATCCTTGGGCATGGAGTCTTCATATAATCATCAGGTGCCACTCCAGTGGTGAACATGTCCCTCAGCGTTTAACGAACTTCTCTACCAGTACATCCACTAGTGATGGTGTTTGGTCAATTTAGTGATGTCTAAATTGCAACTTTTAAATGTCAACCCGGGGCTCGTAAGTTGATGAAGTGAGGTGTACTGTATGTACTTAGGCAACTATTTCATAAGTTTTTGTCGTTTTTAACTTTTTAGGTTTGTTTTCAAGTATATCTCTCATAATGTGATGTGATGAAATAAAGTGAGTGAAGTGTGTGAGATTGTGATATGCTTTTTACAACTTAAAATGAAGTGAGTGAAGTGTGTGAGATTGTGATGTGCTTTTTACAACTTAAAAGTACTCTACAAGAAAGCTTGAAATGAAATCAATGCTTAAAGGAAAGTAAAGGCATCAAATAAAAGACTAATGACATTGGCCCAGTGCCTCTGCTGCTGCAAGGAAATGAAAATGAAATCTATGACAAATAACAACTAAGCAATGTGAACTAAAGTGAATCTACTTAAAGGAAAGACTAGTCACAAATCCTTTAACTTCTTCTTAATCTCTTGCCTTTTAACTGGATGTATCATGTGATAAACAATTAAAAACAAGTCAAGCAATTGTGAGTTTCTGAACAACTAAACCAAGCTGCATTAAGTGATGTTTTGGTCCTTAATAAAGATATTAAGTTATGAAGAAGAGACCATCAATAGATAAACAACTTGATGTCTACAAACAGAAAGCAAATATGCAAATTAACTAAGTGATAATGAGGAAATAAAGGCTGCAAAACAAAGAAGGTCAGCAACATAGACAAGATGATCACACATGCCACTAGTTATGAAAAAGAAAAGCATAAAACTGTCCCGGGCACGCCTAAGAAACCTGCATAACACACTGATCAGTCATGAAAAAGTACAGAAATGTAAACAAGCAGAAATTGAAATGTATGTACAGCTATTAAAACACAGCAATTAAAAGCATTATATACATGAAATAAGCAAACGAAATGCGGGAAACTAAAAATATTGTACAGGCCTTTAGTAAACAGGGGCCCTCTGCCTAATCCAGCCGTTTCAAAGATCAATCACACACGTAAATGGAATAACAGTCTTCTCATGTATTATGCATGAAATAGGAAAATACAGTGGGAATTCAAAAGTATATAACAGCAGCTAACAACTAACTTGTCCAACGTTCAAAGACGCTTTATTTATAATTGCAGAAGGCGAACTAACTTAACGAAATCTAAGTAATTCGAACAGCGGAATAAAAACACGTAGTCTTGCTACGTCCTTGGATCTAGGCAACGGTCATTGTGGGCATTCAACCCGCTGTTGGATTATGTTTACCACTACCTTCATAATTGAGGACGATGCCACCTATTCTTCACGTGCTCTAGAACAGAACACGCAGAGCCATGCCACCGCCAATGACCTCTGTTTGACCGAAGTTGCCTCCTCGTTGACCACGGGCTTTGATGACTGGTTTGGATGATCTGGAGGGACACACACCATGTCCTTGGTTCCACAAACTTGCCCATGTGGCTCTTCTTCCCGGAGGACACCTGGAACATAACGTTTAATAAAACAGCTGCGGAATCTGGGGTTGGCTGCGGAAACCGGGATCAGCTGCGGAAAACCCTATGTAAACCCTGTGTGAGCTGCGGAAATGCAGCACCTTGAACCAAAATTCTAAACCAAACACAGTCATTAGCATAATTAGAAAACCATGTAAAAAGTCCTAAAATATAATGATTTGAGCAATTTGATGGAGGGAATGAGTGGAAAAATAAGGAAATGAATAGGAAAAAGAGGCTGGGAGGATGTGTAAAGAAGTGTAGGTTTGAGGCTCAACATACCCCCACTGTGAAGGTGTTGCATGTCCTCATGCAACCAAAACTTTGTCATTGTTTTTAATCCATGTGCTCAGATGCTTCTGCCAAAACATCTAGCCTTCTTCTCTTTCTCCTTGTTGCCAAAATTGTCCTTGGTTTCTTGACTAAACACCTGAACCTCAAATTGATCAATGCCCTGCTGAGTTTCTTACATTTCCCTTTCAATTTTCTGTTCTTCTTCTGCCAGAGTCCTAAGTGAAGCATTGTATTTTCATGGACCATTTTGTCCACTTTACTTTGTTCTTTCAATGCTTCGTTTTCTTGTTTAATATGTCGGTTCAGGACTTCTAGTTCAAACACCTCATGTTTTAAATATTTGACCTATTCATCAAGAGGCAATATAGTGCTTGGACCTGCAACTGATTGCTCTAAGGCCTCCAAATAATTATATACCTCCTGCTGGTCAGGGTCAATTTCAGGTGATCTTCTTGGGCTATGTTCAATTAATTTCTGTTTGAGGTTCTGTTTGAAAGGGACTCTCCTCACGTGGAGGAGTGGACTCAAGGCCAAGCTGAGCTGGAGTCTTTTCAGGTGTAGCTTCTCCCAAATCAATAAAATGTGACTGTTTTTCTTTAGTCACACTCATCTTTCCCTTCATCCTACTGCTTCTTCTCACTTGTACATTAGTGCTCTTTTGCTGGGCACTATGTTATTCTTTCTGTTTCCTCTTTTAGAGGGCAGTGGCTTGAAGTTGTGCTAATCTATCAGCCAAGGTTTGGGAATCTTCTTCTACTGAAGGTTCAGGTGATGGTGATGATTCATGAACAATTGTCTTCCCTTTATCCTTTTTCTGTTTCTCTTCTTCCTGGGTAGTTTCCTGAGTTTGCACAATAGGTGGGTCCTGGGCAGCAACATCTTTTTTCGTTCTCCTACTTCCTTTTGGGATTTTAGGAGAACTACTGGCGGAAGCTTCAGTCACTTCTTGGAAATAATTCCTGACCAAAAACTTTTCCCATGTATCCTTGTGATTTTTCAATTGTTCTTCTATGAGAATTCGAATGAGGTCGTGATGATATAAGTGGGGTTCAATATGGCCTACATTCTTTTGGACAGTGGAACTCATTTTCTTTAGGCTTCTTAATAGAACGTAGGGTAGATTGATGGCATGGCCTTCCATAAAATTCATCATAATCCTTGCATGGTACATATACATGGTACCAAAGCGGCCCTCACATGTAATAAACTTTTGAACAAGTAATAACAATGCAGTCCATTCTTCCTTAATTACATGTACAAGAATCCCTTTAGTAAATATTGAAGTGTCCATACCTGGGTTCTTGAGCATGTCCTTCCATGCCTAATCTTCCAGCCCTCTGTTTTTAAACCATCTGTCTCCCACCTGAGGTAGACTGGTTGTTGTGGCTATGGTATTCTATGTTATTGTAAATTTCAGGTCCCCTACTTCCACGGTGTTTCCATTGAAGGACCGAGAAAATGCCTTCATTACCTCCTTATCATATCCTCTAAACTTTTGAATGAACTTTAACCATTTTTCTTTCTTCAATGCTTCCTTCGTCTGAGGATATCCTTCTAAATATCTTGGACCTTTGGGTTCATCTCTAAGCAGCTTTCCCATCTTCGGCTCTCAATCTTCGGCTGAAGTTTTGACTGTGTATGGATGCTCAAGGAGGATGCTCACGGGAAAAACGGATGAATTACGGCTGTAAGTGGAGTAGCCGCAATGCAAAGCATATTACAGACTGTAAGTGGGGTTTTGAATAGAGCTGTGGAGTTTGCAGCGGAAATGGGAGTGAAAATGGTGTGAGTATGAGGGAGTAGAAAAAAATGAGTTCAAATGCGTGTGGAAATGGAGTGATAAGTGGATAGAATAACGGCCGAATCCTTTAGAGCTGGGTGGCTTCGTACACGTATCATTATTGGCTGCGGAAATTATGGTAGTGAAGAGACGTAGTATAATAGGTCACTTCTTCGTACGGCCAATAAATGAAACTGCAGTCCCATTTTGAGTTTAAATTAAGAGTGATCATGGGACTGTTAGAAGGGTATGAGGTGGATGAAGGATTATCGTGGAGGAGAAGTGGGATGATCTTTGCTGAATCATTGCATTTAGTGGCTCTTCCACGATTTAATAACTATGCATAAAATGACATTAAATTGTTGTTTGGAAAAGAATTTGATCATACCTTCATGAGTTTTGCCATTTGTTGATTAAGGTTGCTGATCCATTATTTCTTTTTGATCTTGTAGGTGCCTCATATCCTTGCTGCCTTTGGTGATGTTGATGTGAACCTTTGACTGAGATTTTCCTTTGGAAACAGAGTGCTGCTAGTTGTAGAGACAGAGTCATTTCTAGCTGCGGAAACTGGTGCGAGCTGCGGAAACTAAGACATCTCCCTTTTAACTAAGACATCTCCCTTTTAAATGCACAAAGTTAGTTAGGAAAAGACTAACTGGATGGAAATAATCCTAAAAAATATTTTTATTGATGATATGAAATGGAGTGGATGGAATGAAGTGAAAAATGAAATGGAATGAAAAATATGGAGTGAAGTGAAATGGAATGAAGATGGAATGATGATGGGAAGAGAGAGATTTTTTTTTTTGGAAAATATGGAGTGTTAGGTGTCTCTGATTTTCACTCCATATTTTCTGTATAAGACCGCCAATCTGAGATTGGCTTTCAGGCTTATACACATATATATATATTTTTTTCAATTCAAAAGAAATAAAGATTAGGCTGATGGAGGAGAAGGATTCTTCTCCACTAGCCTCATTGCAGAATTTTCTTGAAACATTTTGACAAAGTCCTCTTTTGAGACTGGCTTATGATAAATTTTCAATCGGTGGCCATTCACAATGAGAGGAGTTTGAGACTCATCAATAGTGTTGATTCGAACTGCTCCATTGTTAAAGACTTCATCAATCTCATATGGCCCAAGCCAATGAGTTTGAAATTTTCGTTTGAAGTCTTTGAATTTTGAATCAAACAGTAACACCCAATCTCCCTTTTGAAACTTCTTTTCTTTGATATATCGGTCATGCCAATTAGTTCTTTGGTGCTGAACTAGATCGGTCCTTAAAATTGCATCTTGTCTTATTTCATCTAGCTCATGTAGCTGCTCCATTCTGTGCTTTTGGGCTTCTGATAAACCCATCCCCAACTAAACTGCCATCTTCAAGGTCTTGATTTGAAACTCAATGGGGAGCAAGACTTCTTTCCCATAAACAAGTTCATAGGGAGAATGTCTTGTTGTGTTCCTCCACGTAGTTCTATAGGCCCATAAGGCTTCAGGAAGCCTTTCTACCCAATCTCTTCTGTGGAGATGAACAGTCTTGGTGATGATGCTCTCAAGAACTTTATTTGTGGATTCCACTTGACCATTTGCTTTCAGATGGTATGGAGTAGATTTTCTATGCTTGATTTTGTATTCCTCCATCAACTTCTCCATCAATTTAGATGTAAATTGACTTCCCCAATCTGTCACAATTTCTCTTGGGACACCAAAACGAGTAAAAATATCCTCAAAAAGAAATTGAATAACTGAATTCTCA
>APFE031242111.1:0-13966 GCA_000404065.3 Pinus taeda
TCTATATATTTTCTGTTAAAAACAATCATAGCGACCATAAACAGTTGAGATATATTGCAAAATCAGTCATACTTTTTTTCAGGTGAGCTTACATGAATTCGTCTGTAAGAGCCATCCTTGATTTGAGAACTCCAATCTATGGTGGGTCATAGTAGTCGGATGTCTGTGAAGGCAACGATAAATGACGCTTTCTTACTGCACCAACCAATACTTGAAGGAAGCTGGTCAATGAGCTTCCTTCTGGTCTAACACGAATGTAGAGCTTCGTCCCCAGAAGGAAGCTTGTGACAGAAATAAACATGAGACTGGTGGGGATAACCAAACCCCAACTCCAGCTTACATTATCTTGAATATATACTATGACTGTGAGAGCCACCATCATCGATATGGTGAATGAAAAGTAATACCAGTTGAAGAAGCTCTGTATACTTCTCTTCCCCTTTTCGCTTGTGTAATCAAACTGATCTGCTCCAAAGGCTACAGAACACGGTCGGATACCAGCTGCTCCTATGGCCATCACTGTAAAGGAGGAATAGAGCAAGGCATTTTGAACTCCTGTTGCAAGTTTACAAGGGGTTCCTGCAATGACGTTGCATGGAGGCGGCCTGAACTGTGGAAATATGGCTAAGTGATAGAAGACCCATTCCCTTCACAAAAAAACACAGTAGATTAGATGGCTGTGGGGGGAACACATTTTCCCCTTCATCCCACACAGACAGAGTACTTACTCCCTGCAGGTTCAGCTTGCGCTGCTATTTGAAACACAAACAACTTAAAACGTTTATGTCAAATTACCCAATATTGGTAACAATTGATTTCTTGACATCATACATATTTAAATGCTAGAGCCTAATACAGTGATCCATAGAAGGAGCAACATACAATGAAAGATGCTATGCAGCCAAGAAAAATAGTCCAGTATCTCCCAATATAAGAATCTGAGAGAAACGCGCCTAGAAGCGGGGTAAGGTTCGTCGATCCCACCCACACGTTAATAACGTATGAAGCTGTCACATTTGGCATGTGGAATTTGTTTGTTAAGTAGACAATCAAATTTGAGGACAAACCCATAGATGCCAATTTATCACAAGTTTCGTTTCCTGCCATTTCAACACGAACGAATCCAACTCTTATTATAAAAGATACCGCCAAATTAAAGGCATACACGGAAAACAAACTCTGTAACTATGAGAAAAAAACAACAACATGCCCATCCTTATCCGAGGATGAACCATACTCTTCACTATGAAATTTAGAGGTATAACCATGGAATAATTTGAGGGGCTGAAACTGATAAAGTTAAACAAAGTAATACCCTGAACAACGCAAATTTTGAACGGTTGTGGTTTTGTTATCTTTGTTCTACTGCAGTAAAACAGTTATAGAAAATTGGGCTGCCAGGAATAACATGAAATGTAAAAGGCCGAGGAGGAATAGAAACTCGAAAAACTAGTCAGATTACACCAATTAAATTGAAACGAAATCGTACTAAAAATGTTGCCAATTATCATAAAATCTTTAGCAGCAGAAAGAGAAGCAGACCAGTCATACCTAGCTACTATTATTGTAGATTACCTGACTGTGCAAATAACTTTGTAGAGTGTAGCGAACGTCTACTAACACTTCATCCTAGTTATTTTCCATTAATTGCTTTTGGAAATAACTATGTAGAGAATGTTTACTAACACTTGATCGTAGTTATCGTAGATTAATTGCTTCCGGAAATAACTGTGTAGAGTGTTGAGAATCTTTACTAACACTCAATCCTAGTAGATTAATTGCTCCTGGGAATAACTGTAGGGAACGTCTACTAACACTCCATCCATTAGGGAACCTCTACTAACTTTCCATCCATCACCATCCTGAGTTACAAACTTGAAACATCTAGATGTTCCCTATACACAGTTCACAGTTCTTGAAACTTCTAGATATTCTCTATACTCTACACAGTTATTTTTTCTAGAAACAATTTATCTACCATATAAATTCAAACTATGCAAATCTACAAACTCAGATATCTAATTCTACAGAGCTCATGGTAATATTGAATGAGCCAAAACCTCAATATATTTTCACACTAGCAAGATGAACTTGGCAGAGGACTTGTACCATGGCAGCAACTCATGGCGCTTCATGGAGAAAGTTAAAAATCTACTATTTATATATATATATTTCTGGTAGCGATTCTACCGTAAGTAACTTGATTTTTGATAAATTTAAAGAAAATTGAACCTGGGCTTCATGACACAGCGCCAATAGCTTAATAGCTTCAGTAGGGTTTCAATCAACTGTACTACCCATCAAGATCTAAAATCATCTGCCAAATATATTATAAAAAGAAAAGGATTTTTTCGGTAGAGCAGGTATTGACATAGCCATATTCACACAGCCCCTGGTAATAACTGTAACGACACCAATATTGTTAGTAGTTCACCTATGATAAAAGGCATAGTTTTCCATCCTCCTTTGTTGCTGTGATCAAAGGATCCCTTGTATTTTTCCACTTGGTTTCTGTGTTCGAAAGCCAAGATCGATTCCAGCGGGGCGTTGGTTCCACGCCGATCACTTGTGAAATTGCTTCTGTCCTCAGCGTTGTCACGTTCAATTAGACGACGCATTGGAACATCTAATTTGGGTAGAGAACCCAACTCCATCCGGCTCTGGGCAGCCATGAATCTGCAAGCCAGTGTGCTATCTGTGTACGAGGAAGGAGGGACGCAAGGAGCAAAACAAACAACATAGAATGCCGGATAGGCCTGGCCCGATTCATTTATGGTAGCAAACCCAACTTAACGAAAGGATACGACAACTTGTAGCATGTTTCACGTGAAGATTGGTCTACGTGAAGTCTAGCACTTTTTATTTCGTAGAATTTTTCGTACATATACAAAATTTTAATAAGAATTTTAAGTTTCGAGTGCCTATTAAGTGGGTAGGTAAGTAGAAGGATAGGGTTCGGACTCCGCATTAAAATTAATATGGTTTAGGTTAAGACTGTTGTTTTATTAAGGATTTAAGGAAATAGCTAAACAGTTTAAAGACTTAAATATGATCCAGATTAAGAGGTATTCCCCGATTTGGGGAAGTGAAAACTTACCTCTCAACTAATTATTAGAACTTTATTTCAGATGAGATAATTTTACTTAATTACTAATTAACAACTTAATAGATTATCAGAACTTAAATTTTTTAAATTAAATAAAATAAAAAAAAATAAAAATTAATTATTAATAACTTTTCAAACAATAATTTAAAAAAAATTATAAGTAATCCAGTATTGTGTGTTAAAAGGATAAACATTAAATTTTTAAAAAATTATAACTAATCCGGTATTGTGTTAAAAGGATAAACATTAAATATTAAAGAGTGATGCTCTATATCTTCTCATTTAAAAAAAAGGTATCAATGAACATGTGCGATCATCTAAAGCAATTGTGTGCCTGAAGTAAATGAAGTTTTTAACTTTGGTAGTAAAAAAATTATTTTTTTTAAATATTTTTGAATTAGAAGAGATTTTTATTAATGAAAAGAAATGTGTCTTGGTTTTTAAAGTCCATAAACTCTTTTTGGATGGGGTGAGAATCTTGATAGTGTGCGTGAGGTAAATGAAGTTTTTAATTTTAGTTGTAAAAAAGAGATTTTTTATTAATAAAAAGAAATGTATCACTTAGCCATTGAGTCTTATGATTATTAATAATTGGCATTCTAGCAGAGGATTCATATCTCACTTTTTTTTATCTGAACTAGTGTAATGGGAGGTGTAACTGCAATTGTAAATGTGATCGCGTGAAACTTTGTTTTGTCAAATGTGGCTAGTGAAAGTTTAACAAGTGGGATGGCTTAGCAAGACAACATTTGTGTTTGCATTTCATTCTTGTATTGGGCTCAACCTTGTCTTGTCAAATGTGGCTAGTGAAAGTTTAACAAGTGGGATGGCTTAGCAAGACAACATTTGTGTTTGCATTTCATTCTTGTATTGGGCTCTTGGTCAGTACTCTACAAGCAAGTGCAAGAGTCGACAGTGGGATTTCAATGCCACATGGCAGTCTCTGATCTTCCCATGTGACTCTTGGTTGTGTGAATTCATTATGGTTTTGCTCCAAAGGCACCTCAGGTTTTATTGTGCTTGCATAGTGCAGATACGCGTAATTGGGGGAACTAGGTATTTATGTCTTCGATGGATTTTGGAAGGTGTGAATAGTTGGTCTGTTTGAGGCGTTTCGAGGAAAAAGTATACAACACATGAGCTCTAGAGGTGGTGTTGCTCGGGGTGGCAATGGTTGTGCAAGGCATTCTTCATTTCTAGTGCTTTGTCTGAAAAGTGGCATGTTTGGTGGTTTCGTGGGTATTTTTCTATGTTCGATGGAGATAGAGGAGTCACCATTCTGGAGTATTTGACAACGACATTTTTGTGTCAAATACACAAGGTTTCTTGGGGAGCGTCGGCCTCGGGTGAGTTTCTCGTGCCTTCTCCTTCTCAGGTAGCTTGTGTTCTCACCGCCATTCTCAATTGGCAGAGAGGTGGTAGGTGGGTTGTAGCGTATGGTTGTCTGGGGCGAATTGTGGTGAAGCTAGATCTGGTCTTTGGGTGTGGAGGTCTAGGCAAGTTTCAGTGGGTCAAACTTTGAAGGTTGTTAGGGGATTTAGCTCTGTTGAATTGTTTAATATGTGACCCTCCTGGCATCATGGTTTCTCCTCCCCCATGCCAAACCAAGATTTTCAGGTCACAGGGACTAGGCAAGGTTGGATCCTTCAAAGCATTTGGTAATGGTGGTAGTTGAGACATACCAGGGTGGAAAGACTATTGCCTGCTCCCGACTATCAGGTGTTGGAATGCGTGGCAGTTGTGATGGCAAGAAGTAGGCTTCTCGTGGAGGTGGAGATAGGAGGTCTCAACAACCTCAGCAATTTGGTGGCATGTGACAAGATGGAATGACTAATTGGGGGTCTGGTTGACATGCAACCCCCAACATGTAGGTAATTCAACATTATTTTCTAGAGAATTATCGGGAACTAATTCAATCTATGCTAGTTCTAGTGGATATGGTTGAATAGGTTTGAAGGGAGGAGCATGTTGAGTTGGTGGCCACCTTGGACATGATGCACTACTTTTAATGCTAGGTCAGAGAGCGAGTGGTGGTAATTTGGTGATGCCAAAACCACCTTGCAGATAAAGTGGAAAAACTGGAGACTTGGTTGGCGGACTTCGAAGGGCACGTCCAATTCAACTTCCGCCCTCTGCCACCTCTAGGAACTGCTCTGGATAACCCAACTTCCTTTACGTTGGATGACTAGTATGCTATCAGGTGTTTTATATATATTGTTTATCTTTTGGCACCCACTCTAATGTCTCCCGAACAATGATATTTTCACCACCACAATTTTTGAGCTTCCCATTCAACTCATTTAAGACAAAATCACCTCTAACCATATTTGATGAACTCTATATAATTTACGCTTCTCGATTTCTTGAAGGACAATCTCGATATTGGACTGTATCTAATAGTCAATTATGCAACTGAGCTTTCTACACACATGGATCTCATAACATAACCTATAACTCACACTCTTGAAGCCCGAAGCACAACAAGATCCATCAATATCTAACATATTCACACAATAAAACTAGCAATACGTTCTCTTGGCACAAAAGAACATCAAGAACAACTACTTTGATTATATTATTATATTAATTAATAGGTTCTGCACTTTTTACAAACAAATAAACTAGTTCAAAAAGAAGACGACAAAACCAATCACACTCCATAACTACTCTCCTCTATTCCACCCTACACAATGCAAAAAAAGCTCTTCAAAACAGGTTCATTTGTGAAAATTAATCGAAACAAATAATATGGACAAATGGCCATGCTCACACGATATGGGAGGAAAATAAAAGGAGAATTACACCAATGAATGCAAACCAACTACCCGAATATGTTCATGCCTAGAACAGGAAACCATGGGGACTGTATGGGGTGTTCAACAACCAATTTGAGTTATATTTTCAATAAAAGGAACTCTCAATAATATCTATTTGTGTCAATTTTGATGCAACTTTAAAGGTGACTTACAGTCTCAATTGACTCGTTAATAGAAGAAGATGGAAGGAGATTGAATGCACCAACACACTGATTGAAAGAGAGCTGAGGTATAGACATCATTGGCAATGATTCAAGCCCATTTGTCATTTTTTAAACCAGTTGCACGATACAAGGAAACCTTAGATAATTTGTTAACTTTTGGGAGAAAATAATACATCTTAATCAAATGTGCATGAGCTCCTTAGCAACACCTGCATTAACATTTTCATAGTCATATCGTGTAAAATAGTGGCGACCATAAGAAGCCTAATGATTATGGAGTATGTCCTCTACAATGACAATTTACCACCATTATAGCAAACTCTTGGTTGTTTTCTAAGTCCTCTTCATGTGAGGTACACAAATAGGAGAGATTTATGTTATATGCTTATTCGTTTTCATGATGCTACTGGTAAGTATAGGAGGGTCTAGACGATGTTGTTTTATGCAAAGGTGTATTTGTAGCAAGAAGTATACGATTTATGGTTTGTCGGTATACATTGACAGAGGGTAGTATAGTTGATGTTGTCTCCAATGTTGACATCCAAAAGTCCAAAGGCAAAACCTTTTACTTGTTCGTGTTCCCAACCTAGAAGTGGAGCGAGGAAGATCGTGCGATTTAGTTAAACCAGTAAAGATTGGGCTCATGCTTTGAACTCCAAATTGCGCACTAATTATCACAAAATCATGTAACAAGGCGTTACACAACAAAGAGAGTGCATGATGTGCATAGGCTCCTTTGTCAGTATGTATCTCCACCATTCACAATTAAGATTCTTGCAGTCATGGTAAATTTTAGGGGCGAATTTTAGCCCAAGGGCGAAATTTAAGGGGTTTTTCATTTTAGAGGGGCGAAATTTTTATAAACCACACAATTCATATATTTAACCAAAATTTTATTTAAAAATTAGTTATTTTTTTCATTTTAGCCCAAAAAAAGGGTAGATAAACTATGAAAAGACTCATTTGACCCGATTCACCTAGTTTGGGAGGTTATATTCCATACAATAGCCTGATTTTCTACTTTTTGATGTTAAATTCATTTGCAATCATCCATTTTTTTGGTTTGGGAGGTTTTCTTTGTCCCAATCGCCTCGATTTCTTATTTGTATGGCTTATGTTTTCAGATTTGGTTTTCAATCGTCCATTTTCTAGTTTGGGAGGTTGTCTTTGGTCCCAATCGCCATGATTTCTTCTGTTAATGGCTCATGTTTTCAAATTTGGTTTTCATCAATGGCAAGGGTGTAAATAAATAAAAATATAAGTAAAGTGGAGGTATGGTAAATAAATGAAACCTCTTTTTATACTTACTCCAAAGGTATGGTAAATAAATAAAAGTACAAATAAACTAGAGGTATGGTAAATAAATAAAACCTCTTTTTATATTCAATGCATAACCCTCTTTCTATTCAAGAAGGCTCAAAAAACAGGTTTTATTTAAGTGAATCCTGTGGGCCAAATACCATATTTATAAAAGAGGTATGGTACATTAATAAAAATATAAATAAACGAGAGGTATGGTAAATAAATAAAACATTTTTTTATGTTTACTCCATAAGTCACGTTATATTTACAAACATTATTAATCCTAATATTAATATTATTAAATGTAAATATGGCACACCGTATTAAGCCATGGTATTCACATAGAATGTAGCCTATTTAAAGGGGGGAATTAAGCCAACATAGATCCATATTTACTATAGATCTACTAAGCGCTGAGAGGGATCAAATATCGTGATATGCAAACTAGCATAGAGTGAAAAAATATTTGATCCCTCTGGGGGCTTGGTAGATCAAGAGTAAAAATGGATATTGTAATTTAATGTCACTCAAACATTTTAACTCAATTAAAATAAAAAAATAAAATAAGAAACAATTATTAATTTTATTAATCTTTATAAATTACTAATTGTAGTTTTTAAGCTCCAAGTTTATGATAACCCATGGTATTGACCCATGGTAATACCATGGTATTCATGTGAGAATAGACTATTTAAAGAGGAAATTCTATCAACTTAGATCTATCTTAATTCCGGGTCTACGAAGAGCTGAGAGGGATAAATAGATTTCATCCCTCTAAGAGTTTGGTAGATGTGGAGTTAAGATGAATATAGGTTGGTTTTTATGACAATGAAGATATTAAATAGACTCAGGAAATTATACTGTAAAAAACATCTTAAGGTGAATGGTTAAAGCTACATATTAGTCACTTCATAAAATTTAGTAAAAATACCAATATCTCCATTAATATTGGTTTTTCTAATTTAATAAAAAAAAAATCAAAACAGTGAAATCTTATCACTCTTTTCGCATCACCCTCATAGAAGAGAGATAGTCACTGCCCAAATTTCCCACCATTTTTCAAACATTCTCGATATGATATCTTTATGAAAAAGTTAAGGTATTGATGCTGGATTAGTTGTTTGAAAAATATGATGGTTTTTACAACCTTTCATCTTCTCTGTTAATGGTCTTTACGGGTTGGGCACTGCACTATATTGTCCTAAAAGGCAAAGATTGTGCACCAAAAATGAAATTAATCCACATGTTACAACGCTATTAAAAAATACAAGACGTATTAAAGTAGTGAATTATGCTAATAAGCAACTTAGATTGGGAGAGACATAATTAGATTTTATTATTTAATTAAAGATTTCCAATTAAAATAATAATAAATCTACATTTATATATTTATATATTTATATATTGATTTGAAGGCTTCTGACAATGGTCAATTATTTCCATTAGATCCCCTTCAGGCCTTTGGGATACCTACTACTTTCTTATATTATATATTTGGGGCTTGCTACTTGTTGGTGTGTTGGGGTAAACAAACTTGATGTGTTCTTTTTTATCTCATAGTTGGAGTCTATGGAATAAGAAAGAAATTTGATTTTCATTTTCTCATCCTGGTAGATAAATGTTTGTAGATGAAGATTCCAGCTTAGCAACTCTGTCACAAGGAAATTTTGTATATTATGTTGTTGCTCAAAACAAAATCAAGCAATTTTTCTTTTTTTAAACTCAACATTGGTTGCATTTAGGAGAAAAGAGTTGTCTCCATGTCTTCTTCATGCAAGAAAGTTGTATCGTCCAACAATCCTGGCATATGATTGTTGACAACTAGCTTGTGGGACAAGGCTATCTTTGATGATGAAGAAGTAGTAGTAGCTTGGTGTTGGGCAAGATTTGGAAAGTTAAATATTCAATGTAATCCATGATTTTTATGTTGTTGGCCCTCACAAATAATATTTTGACATGAGAGGTTCTACAAAATAGGACAAGGTAGGGTCCTGGAATTTGTACTGTATGCAAATGTGAAAGGGGAAATAATAGACCACGTGTTGGTGTTCATTTGTATTTTTTCTCAGGAGGTATCGGGTGTTATTCTGCCCTTATTTGAGGATAGGGTACTTGGCCAAAGGCTTCCTTGTTGGACTGTTTGATGATAGAGCACTCAAATAACATAGACCATTGCCCCTAATTGCCTCTAGAGCCATTTGAACAAGAAAGAAGGAATACAAGTTTTTTAGACAAGGAGATCCCTCCTTTTTATGTACATCATCAAATAAAATACCTATATGAAGGCACAAAAATGACCCCAAAGGTTAAAGTTCCAAGGTGGGTTGCAATCTAGAGGTTGATAAAACTTATGCATGACCTTTCTTTCTTGGTACTTGCCAAGGTGATATTCTTGTTATATATATTATTTGTGAATATGTGCGATATTATTGTTCTATATATTATCTGTGATTCAAACCCAAGTCAGCTGCTCTTGCATGTGTGATATTCATGTTCTGTATATTATCTGCAATTCGAACTGAAGTCAACAATGTGCAGGAGGCAAATTCGAACTGGTGCTGCTTTTGGCGTCTTTCATGTGTACCTCTGCTAGGGAATTATCCACAATACATGAAGCTCTGGATTCACATGTCTCCTAATATTTGATTATTTTTCACATTTTGAAGTGGGCACAAAGGATAGCTCTTGTTTTAGGTGCATGCATATTCATTGCAGATCATAATGGGTGGTGGAGCAGTAGGGATGGTTTTGCTGGGTCAATATAATTTGAACCCAACTGCAAATTTGATGCCCAAAACTTCACAACTAGTTTTGGGGGTTCCCTCGTAGCAGAAAAGCAGAAAATTAGGAGGTTTGAAACTTTGAGGTTGTGCCCATCATAAAAACCTTTTTGTATCATAACAAGACTAACAATGGGAAATCCTTTGGCGTTCATGCTAGTGCAACCCTGAAACTTCCGAGGTGTGCATGTCGTTCACAATTCACACTATGATGTATTTATTTATGTATTTGTATAGATAGCCTATGTGACATCCTTGATAATCTTACCATTTGAATGCCAAGTGAAGAAAGAATAGATCATAGTTGAATATAGTTTAACTTTGGGGTGTTTAGGAGATTCATTTGTGAATTTAGTTGTTGCAAACAAGCTTCTTATCTTCATTTAATGAACTATGTCAAATACCTCGATTTATTTATAGTTTTCTTGAGTTAATAATTAGTGCATGGCTTTATAAATACTTTGTTCTTGATTTGTATTCCCCTCAAGTTCCAGCAAATAGAAATTGTACACCTCAATAATACAATTAATGCTACTGTCAAACTTTGCCTTAGTTACCAAGGCATACAAAGATCATTCATATAGTTTACAAAATATATATGCAATTGTGATGAATTTCCTTTCCAATTTGGAAGGAATTGTGGCATGTGGATAAATGCCAAGAGAATGACTGAAAATGTGGCAAAGTGTTTCCTAATAGCAGAGTGGATAACTATATTTTTTTGTGCAATTACAATTGGTTTATAAATGTCTAGGCTATATTTGCTTTAGGTAAATAAAAATATGAAGACCCATGTCAAGAATTGTGAGCAAGGAATGTTCGTGGTTGCACATCCCAATGCATGGATGACTAAATAATTTTTTATGATTTGGCTATACCATTTTTTCACTTTCTACTTGGAGGCGTCTATCTTACAAACATATACTTGTTAATTTTTTATGGTCATCACAAAAACATAGTTTTACAAACCACGGAGGAAAACATGATAGGCACACATAGTGTTGGCACTGCTTAGACATTACTCATAAGTTGCAACCCTTAGAAGTGTATTTGGGCCTTCTAAGAATTACTTAAGGTTTGAGAGAATAAATTGAATGGCAAAGAACCGATGGAGAGAGGTAAAAAGGTTTGAAACAGTTGAAATTGCTAGCATATCTATTGAAAGGACATTGGCACCCTCAAATATTAATGTGGAATGTAGGTGCAATGGAATTTGGCTAGTCAATTATGATGCTCTTACCAATGATGAGGCTTGTAGATTTTTTTTGAAATACCTACTGATAAAGATGAAAAAGTTGTTATAAACATGTGGAGTCTACCTCAACGATGTTATCATCTATTAGTTGATGATAATGAACATGGAAATGCTACTTAAGAATATGATTGAGCAATTCAAGAAAAAATAGTAGTTGTTGATGACAAAAACCACATACAAATTTTACAAATGCTAATCAAAATGAAATGGGTGAAATGAATATGACTGAAGGTGGTCAAGTGATGGGATGCATTAATGAGAAATTTGCATTGCCAATCCAAGTGACCCTACTTGAGTGGTTAGTGGAAGCCATGATGAATATGAAGTGGAATGATCTTTACGAAGACTAATGAATAAATCCTTAACATGTGTTCTTTCGTGCTCAGCCATAAGGTGTTTAGGTGTTGGGGACCAGAGTTATAGAAATATTTTATTCTTGGTCTATTAAAATCCATCAGTTAAGGTAGCAACAATTTTTTGGTTGGGTAAGGCACAACTATTCAGGTAAGAGAAAGGAAGGTCGGTAAGTAAGGTGGCCCTGTTTCATTTTCCTACTTTCATAAAGCCTGCCTAAACGGGAGGGACTTTAACACAATGATTCAAAACAAAAATACTGCATTGTAAGACCATAGGTAAGGTTCATGGGTATGGGATTCCCTTGATTCAACACTTCATGGCATGGTAGAATGACTCTCATAACTTATATATTTCATGAAGAAAAAAGTGTAATGACCAAATATCATATGGAAGGATCAACTACCTGAAGGTCGATGGCTCAAAAAACTACCTTGAGAGCGAATGAAAGTGTTTATAAATTACCCCTACAAATACAACAACTTCTCCTTACAATGAGGCTGCAAATTTGTAGAAACAAGAATGTCCTTTCTCACAGTTAGGCTGGCATTTGAGAAATTGGTTTGATATGGAATCAACAAGGTAGTGATGGAAACACTTAAGGAAACAAAAGTTGGGAGAAAAGTAAAACAAAATTTGTACAAACATTAATATCTCATAGCTTGACAAAAGTGGTTGAGAAAAGGTTAATCTCTCCCAACTTGATAGGACTGGTGGTCAAGATCAACACATACATGAACTTTGTTGTGGAATATTATCAAAACTAATAGAAGGATATGAAAGATGTACAATAAAAGCCTTGACAAACATGACCACTAAAACTTGCAACATTGTTTGTAGGAAGAGAAAATTATGTTTCTTTTTTCCAAACATGTATGTTAGTATATTACAATTTAATTAATGTCTTTCCCTATTGTCATATATGGTTTCATACTTTAACAAAACATTCGCCAAGACTTCACAATATTTTATTATTCAGTGAAAGATTTGCCAAGAGCTTAAAAGATTTTATAATTCAGTGAAAGATTCACCATGACTTTACAAAATAATATAATCTGGTGAGAGATTCGCCAAAAAAATTATATGTACATGTTATGTTATTGATAAAATCACCTCCCATTTTTCCTATGTATCATGGGGATTCTCCCATTTATTATAAATATAAATTTATGGTGGTTCTTAAAATTTTCCCTACTTGTGGTTTTTCTCTATAGTAGCTCCTTGCATCTCCGCTCGACACGGATTTTAACAAAGACAAATACATTCTCCAAACAAATTGGCACGAACTAAAATGTAGGTTGGAGTTCCCACAGTTGACTTCTCCAACACATTTCATCTGATGCCACAGAGTATGCTCAGAGCTGCCAAATCGAGCCCAGCAACATCTCAGCATTAGCATCGTCTTACTACTCTCTAACTCCGTGGATCACACATCCAAATCCGCTAATAAAATCCATATGAACAACCGACTAGATATTTGACGCAGACTTGTCCTTATAGATTCATTTGTGCACTTCATTTAGTTAACAAAAATATTCTTCACCGCTCCTTCCAACCATGCTCAGCGAGACACGAAAATAAAAAACAATATCAACATTGCAATAATATGGAAAAAAAAACTCTCACACTCTAACTATATATGGAGGAGTAGTCATGGTGGACAGATTACTCACAAATAAATTCGTATTGTCCACCACAAAGCCAAATTAAAAGCCACATAAATAGTGGTCATGATATCCAACACTTTGTGAGGCAAGAGGATCCTATTGAGAAAATCTCTCAAGAGACTATAACCACTAACAAACAAAATTTGCTTACATTCTAATGTAAGCATTATTCCAAGTCATATGAGGGCATGTTCCTACATATATTATACATATTCTACAATTTTGTTATATATCACCTTATACTTTGGATATTGCAAAGCTTTTGGAAGGAAATGCTCTAAATTTTATTTTACCACAATGCTCTAGTCATTTCTTCGGGTGACAAGAATCTCCATTGCCTCCAAAAAAACTTTGAAAAGGAAACTAGCGATGAGGAATTTAAGAGGGATTCTAGATATATCCAACATTCCTAAAAACGCTTGAGACAATCCAACTAAATAAAAAAGTTAATCCCCGAGAAACAAACCATAGAAAGCTATAAAAAAACATTACTCTAAAAACTAAATATTATTATATATAATT
>APFE031242112.1:0-23951 GCA_000404065.3 Pinus taeda
CATGTATAAATATGTATTGTAACATTGAAAGGAACATAATGAAAAATCAAGCTGATAGTCCCGGTTTTGGGATCCAGTGGGAAATCTTTGTGTATATGTGTTTTATGTGTTATGCTCTCGCATTTTTAATTTTCATGTGATTTAGAATTCGTATGCAGGTAGTTTCTGTACGGGGTTAAAACCTACAATATTGAGCATATAATAGGGGGTAAAGGGTTTTTATATTGGCAAGTATAAAAAAAAGGAGCTCGAAGTTAATGAAAAATATAAAGGGGTGTAAAAAATGTTAATGAAAAATGGATACCTATAATATTTAGTGAAAGTAGGGGTTTTTTAAATTGGGAAGGTGTATTGGGTTTGTATTGGTGGGGTGTTAAATAATGTGATTTTAGAGGTATTTTCCAATCTGTAGTCAAATTAAGGGTATTGTTATACCACAAACGCATGTGATATGTCATAGATTCTGATGCAGGAGCATCCAGCTCGCCATAACCAGGCAAAGTCTCAACCAGGTTTGAAGGTTATGGATCAATTGGATTATTTTATTTTTACGTATTCATGAGATAGTTTTTTTTTTTTTTTGTAACTTGTTTCTTTTTTACAGAGTTGGTGAATTCAGTCACATTTAGTTAAAAGGCTAGAATTACTGTAGTTCGAACAATATCTAGGGAATAGTTCGTTAAATTAGGAGAGAAATGACAAACTGTTCATACAAATCTTGTAATGTCAGACAAATATGGTTATCAACGATAACAAGATATTTTTGTAACTAAATCCTATGGCAGTTTGATTAACTGCAAAATCAACTGAAATGGAAGGGCATAAAAGCCAAAATGTAACAGAGGGAAAGGGTTCAGCAATTTCAGAAGGAGAGAAATAAAATGAACAAGATACAAACATATAGCGTTCAGACTATTGTCCATCTGCAAACATTTTTATTATTCATTCTAATATTAATTTTTATTATAGTTTGATAATGTAACAAATCGAGAATGTCTGTGTAACACACCGTTCTACATCTTGAATATGAACACATAATTTATCTCCAATATTGGACGGATTTCCGCACACAGTCAAGCAAAGAACCAAGAGGCATAAACAACTGAAGTACAAGACGAATAGTTGCACACAGGAAATGACCACGGTCAAATAATTGCACACAGAAAGTGACCACAGAACATAGGTAATTCTGTTACGTATTTTTTTGAATTCCACTGAAAAAATCAAAATTGATTGCCAAGCATTTCTATTAATCATTATCAAATACAACATATATGTATACGAAGGGTTCCATTCCTGTAAGCAAAATAATATTAAGTGTGTAACCGAAGTGGCGTTACAACCAA
Organism: Pinus taeda; assembly: GCA_000404065.3. Lineage (NCBI taxonomy): Eukaryota > Viridiplantae > Streptophyta > Pinopsida > Pinales > Pinaceae > Pinus > Pinus taeda. The sequence continues at coordinate 1,347 of APFE031242112.1, forward strand.
AACCCTAGACGAGGGTTCAACCACAGCAACGACAAACTTTTCCATTTAACAACCATTGTGCAAATCGAAAGTGGAAGGCGCAGCAAAGACAAGTTACAGACAACGACAAAAACTACAAACAACCTACAACAACCGTGGCCATTAACCATTCGGAATAATAGACCGAAAAGCTTGAGAAGTCAGGCCTACCGAGCAACCGGTTCACTGTGACAAAAGGGACTGGAGAACCCGCGTGCTCAGGCCGCCACCAACGACCTGTAACTAGCAAACATCAAGCTAAGCTATAGGTGTGTTAAGGGAGAAACCCTTCAAATAAGCCAACCATTGCATGCCGAAAAAAAATCATTATAATTACCTGAGCAAGCCGAGTCGAAATTGAGCCATAGCGACGTCCCGGACAAGTTGCATAGCTGGAGACCAAAGGAGCCAAGTGGGTAAGTAACAATAACAGGAGCAGGATAGATTGAAGCAGGGACGGAAGACAATACCTATTCGAGCCAATGAGCAACCACCAACGTAACCCTGTGCTCAGAACAAACACCAACGTTCACGAAGTGAAAACCCAGAGAAACGGAAAGCGTGAGGTTTGAAACTAGATTTGGGTCAAGAAACAACAAGAGCTCGAAGAGTAAGTATTAACAGCAACGCATATACAGATCCACAATAAAACGAGAGAGAAATCGAAAGGTAACCCTGACCGAACCATACACACAGGTTTGCATACAACAAATAAAAATACGACGGGCACATCCGACGGGAAACCACTTACAGAACGCGTGCAGTCACAAAAAAACAACAAACATAACTTACCAGGTTCGAATCAACACCACAGAGCCGAGCGACAACAACATACGAGCAACACTTCCCATAATTTCACCACCAAATCGAGCGGAGGAGGGTTCGTGAACCATTATCAACCGAAGTCAACCAGTATTCACCATTGCAAACGAAACAGTATTCCACAGAGAAAACCCAGAAAACCCTCGCAGACATTCCCAGCGAAAAGAACAATCCAGAATAACCAAAAGGGTCGGGTGCTTGGCACAAAGAGAAAGTTGGAAACAGGATCGAGGCGTTAGGACGAGCCATAAATGCCGAATTAAACTCACAATTGCCACCCACTATGAATAAATCTCCGCAGACGATCTCCACGCGAGGATACAACATATATTTGTTGACACGTCATTACATACGGACGCGTGGAACTGTGGGCCCTTTGGGCTGGGTTACACCAGATTCATTGAGTGAAGGCCCTGTGAGGAGATGAGGAGACAATTTTATGTTAGACATTGGAATGTGAAGAGTCATTATGAGCACTTAAGGAGTGTAGCATGATCCAAATCTTTGTAAAATCCATTCTATAATTCTATGCAACTTTGTACTTCCCCTCCTTGAAGCATAGAAACCAATGTGCATATATTCATTGAGATACTTGGAAAGATTAACACTTATAAACATCAAGAGGTTGGACGGCTTATTCTTGGTATGTGTTAACCAAATATGGAACATTTTTCATGTGTTATTGTACTCAATCCATGGTGTAATAAGGTCCCACCTCTTCAAATTCATTTATAGTTACATTGGCTACTATACGAAGGTGAGATTACCAATATCGAGATAATGGAATTGTACATTAAGAAATGTATTGAACTCTATTATTGTCATTTTCTATTGTTTAATTTATGCAAGATTGATGAGGCCCATAATATGTCTAAAGCTTTTGATACTTTGGCTCTTAAGTGCAATAATGAGGGCTAATCCTTCTTTGAAGGAAATAGGGTTCATGTAGAATGGATATAAAGAAAGAACTAGGCGAGGGACAAGGAAGATATGGCAAATATCAACTTGTAAGCATGTGTGATGGAAACCAATAGTACATTAATTGTCATATAACAAAAATAGAAAAATATGATCCTAATATATAGTGCAATTAGATAGAGAAACACCTTCAATGTAACATTAATTTTAATAAATAATCCAAATAATTATTAAATAACTATAATAAAAAATATCAAACTTAATACTTAAGATAACAAATTAATTTCATTAACTATATATAATATATTAAAAAGAAATCCACATTTAAATATATTGAAATTAAAATAGTTAATTATATTAGATTTTAAAAAAATTATATCAACTCATAAACTTTAGTTATCTAAAATTATATATAAACAAGGGTGCCATTGTCGTGGCGGTAGTCCCTGCCGGGATTGAGTTGAGAAGCTCGTGTAATTGCCCATACGCTCAGTTGTATTCGTTAATCTACAGTATGTAGTTATGGGCTACCATTATTCTTAGAATGCCATCCGCTTTAAAAAGAAAAATAATTTCATATGCAGTCTCTTCTACACTGTCAGGGTCGACTTGTTACCCAAGAAACGCAGTCAGATTTGCCCTAGGGTTCCTTTCCGGTAACCAATCGATCCAACCCTGCCTACTTCGTTTGCACTGTATGTTTCGGTAATGGAGCGCTTGTAACTCTTACCATATTGATCTCCAAATGCGTTAAATGTCTGGCATAAATAATTCAAAGCCACAAATGTTTAGTGTGGAGGAGCGTGTCGGGGTTGCATGCAACCCAACGTGGTCAACCACTCGATCCAACCCTGCCTTCCGCACTTCATTTGCACTGTATGTTTCGGGAATGGAGCGCTTGTAACCCTTACCATATTGATCTCCAAATGCGTTAAATGTCTGGCACAAAGAGTTCAAAGCCACAAATGTTTAGTGTAAGACGCTTGTAGGAAATCCCAGTGACCAATTTGAGAGAGATTGCAAATAATTCTCTCGCCATTGTTAAGGGCAGTTCTACCGTGCTCAATTCACCCAAGTTCCGTGCTCTCAATATCTGTGCTTTCCCTAGTCAACGCCTATTGTTTGATCTTGAGGATGATTTGCAATCATTCGATGATGATTTTCCCAAATGGTTGTCTGCCAGCGATCAAAGGCATCTTCAAAAAACTAATGTAATGTTGAATGTGATTGTGTCCCGTGACCGTACCGGACAATATAGGAAAGTTCAAGCAACTATAGATGCAGCCCCCTTGTCTAAAAAAATGTGGTGGTACCGTCAGATAGGCGTTTATAACAATAATTGGAGATGGAATGGACAACACTATTATTCCGGGGAGAAAAAGTGTGGTAGAAAATTCCACAACCTTTGCGAGCACAGCTTAGTATAAGATTTAAGTTTGAAATAAGTTTCCCTGTGAACGCTTGCCTTTGTCCTGGTTTCACAAAATTTCTCCTTTTTCTTTTAAATTCACTTTCGAGTTTATTTTAGAAGTGTTTTTAATATTTCAAAGGTATGATCTATATGTAAATCGAAGTAAATAAGTAAATTCATACAGAATGGCATAAATTCAATAACTGTGACTGCAAAAGTTCCTAAAAAAAACATTATTTTAACTGTTTAAGTTATAATTAAAATTATGAAGACAAAACATAAAATCCTATTTATTCTAATGTTGATTGAGATTTTACTTTTTATATTACATGATAATTTAAAATTAAATTGTGAAAATATATAATATAGATAAAGTTTTTTAGGAAAATACTTAAACTAAATCTATTTAATAATAAAAATAGATGCCCCGGATGCGGGTGCTGACACGTTGCCGGAGGTTGAGTCACATGCCCAGCATGTGCCGCCCCGTGACAATGCGATGGAGTAATGGAATATAGCCGCCAAGGTATAGTTCCCCGCAGGCCATGTCCGGAGCATTCAATGCCGATCAGAAGATGCAGATGGAGGGGCAAATCGCAGTTAATGCTCGACTGCAAAGGAGGAATGAGGGAGGTTTTCATGGTGCAGAGGGGCAGATGCGAGCGCATTGGAATGGTCAGGCTGAGGATACGCAGACGCGGCGGATCATCGGGTGGATGGTCATTCTACCACCCTGCCAAGCAGTCTTAGCTCCCCGTCGCAGTATTCCTGGCTTTCCCCTTGGGTGGTCGCTGCACTTTGCAAGAATACAGGGTAAGGTGGATTCATGGAGCAAATTTCATCCCTTTGGCAATTTGGATTCGAGGCAAATTGGTTGTGAGAAACGAAACTCCTCCCTCACGCCTGAGTGGGATTCGTGGTGCGACCCGCCCTGTGCATGGTCCTGCAATTCACCTCAGGGGCTCGGGGAAATCAGAGGAGCTGCTATGGCAAGGTTACGGGAAAGGCAACCAAGCAGAAGGGGGTCCAGGTGAGGTTCTTCCTCTCGCACACCAGCAGCGGATGAGCACCACCACTGCTGCTGTTGCTACTGCTACAGGCGAGCGAGGGCTACACCACTTCAAGCTGGGCAATTCGTGGAGGTTGGTTGCTCGAGTGAAGGGAAGCCAGGTCTGCCTGCATTTGGTTCAACTGTGTTCACCCTGGGCAGCTCGAAGGACAATGCAGGCATCAATGCCCATATATCAGTCCTCTTCACAAAAATTCCAGAAGGGAATGATGAAGGAAAACCCCCAGGATTGGCGGAACCGCCTCCAGAAAACACTGAGGGGGAGAACCCAGTTCTACAGCCATCAACTGAGGCGGGTACCTCTAGGAAGGAGCCCCTGCACGACCCCTCGCACCCCCAGGTGCCGGAGCCTCAGGGCAGGGCTAAGGACCCATGGACAGCAATGTGGGAAGGAATCCCCGAGGGCCACAGATGGTGCACCATCGTGGAAGAAAAGGAACCCCGCGACGACTGATACTCCGATGTGAGCTCCAGCGCAGGTCTCTCTCTCTCGGCCCGGGTTCTGGATTGAAGTCTCTGCGGGTATTTTGACTCTGGTCATCACTGTGTCTGTTCAATTGCAGTCTTTTACTTTGTTCGGTTTATGCTGGTCTAGTTTACTCTCAGGTTTAAATACTGTCTTGTTCTTGTTGGACCAATGTAAGTTCTCTGTCGGTCCACAGTCAGTTTTGGAAGGAAGCTCCTGCGTGGGCAATCATGTTCTTGTTTAATTCTATGCGGCAATATGTCTGGCTGCTTGTCAAAGTCATACAGGTTTCCAACCTTAGCAGGTTTTTGGAGAATTTTGAAAGTCTAGTAGGTGCTGCCCCTACGTGGGAGCTTTTTGCTTCTAAGCTAAGATATCCATGGCGCCAATGCTGGCCCTGGATGGACTGTCTTACTGATTGTAAATTTTACCTGTACATATAATATAATAGACTAGATAGTATTTACCGAGAAAAAATAATAATAAAAATAGATGAAAAAATATAAATGATAAATAGAGTTGAATTATTATTAGTATATCTCAAACATGTAATCTTGGTGGGGCCCCTCACAAAGTGAGTTGTGAGATGAAGTAGATAGTCATTGATCAAATGAGAAAGATTCGCCAAGTTGAATATTGGGAATTCGATTAAAATTTTGAATTAGTGACTTTTATTGAATGGATGTTTTTTTTTTTAAATAATAGACCGAATATTTTAATTTTTAAAACAAACCTATTAAATACTGGAAACATAACCTTAATGATATGAAATCCCAAACATCATACACATGTTTTTAGTCAATATACTCGTACACCACTAACAAAGGGAGTAGCTATTAATGTTGTTTCTATAGAAGTTTAGGATTATTTTATTAAACAATTCATAAATCAAGAGTGGTGAGATTTGATGGTACATTGTAAACGAGTAATATACATCATAATTATTACACTACAAGTATCAATTTTATGTATTTTATTTAGACTTTTTCATGGATAAACCTCATAAATTAAACTAATAAAAATCTTATTATTTAAATTTTAAGTTTTAAAAATTGATTTTTAATTAAAAAAGCATTTTTTAACCACTTATCAATTCTATAAAAAAAAATGAAAAGAAAAAACAAAAAACAAAAAAAAAAACTATTGCAATATAGACCTGCGTGTAATAAAACAAAAAACATCAAAAGGCCATAAACTGACGCTATTGGATTTTTCTAAACTGACAGTATCAAATCAAGGCCAACGATATGAAGAAGAAAGAATTACTGTGTATTGTAATCTTTTGCACTCAACGAATGTCGAACGTGAGGCTGTTATAATATTGAACCCTGGTTGAACTCCGCGCAAGACTATGAACGAAAACCACAAACGGAAAATTGTAATACGATGGATTTATCTATCATTGAGATGGTAATAGTGGGTACTCGAGAATTCCAACAGCCTGTTGTACACAGGTCAACAATTATCATCGGCATCCGCGCAGGTGTATTCCTCTGATACCGGAGAGGTGAATACTCGGTATTTTCCATCTGAGTGGGACGGTGCAATAAGTCTGACTACTGATCACGGACCTACCCTCCCTTGGTTAAATAAATTTGAGTCTGGACCTGCCTCGGTACATATACGTCTCATTTATATATCTAGCTGATCCGCGCAGGTCGTTGCTCGCAAGGCTAATCTCGTTCATACTTTATCGCGGCAAAGGAAAGAAATAATCACTTCATAGTTTAACACGGCAAAGGAAAGAAAATAATTCAATCACATGTCCCACGGTCTTTACAGATAGAGAAACCATGAAAAACTAAAAATCAGGAAGGAAAAGGAGTTGTTTTTTTTGTTTATAATTTAGTGAAAAAACTGTAATGAAATTTTTTTGGGTTATAATTTAGTGAAAAATATGTAATGAAAATTTGATTTATGTTGTTTAAATTGATTTTTTTTTAATTATATATGAGGATTAAATTTTGGGATATTTAGATTGTGTACAGTGCACTTTAAATTTATAATTTCAATGAATCCTAAATTTCTTAATAAATAAATGACACTAGATTTAAGATTTATTGAATGAAGATGTAAATCTCCCAACATTAAAAATAAAAAAGAATAACTAATATATAACACAGTGAAAGTTTTTACTTAGAAGTTATATAGATAAAAACAAAATACTTAGATAAGAAATTAATATATTTTACTTTTAAATGTATATCCATTTACTTGATTCCAAACTGATATTATTATTTATTTATTTTTAATATTTTTTATATTTATATTTAATTTGAATATATAGTATTTCACATAAAATAAAAATGACATATGGATTTATTTAAATTATCAACCAAATGACCTCTTTCATGATGGCTGAATTGCAGAATAGTCTCCAGGAAAGGTACCTGTACTGAGGAACAATGCAATATCTGCAAGGTAGTCGGAAATAGCTTCAATTCTCAACAAGTAAGCATCCAGAAGTTTATCATCTACATATACTCCTGATTCTCCATATTCCAACCGAGATAAGTGATCAGGTCATACGTTGAGCTTTCTCGCCTTTACCACAACCTCAAAATCAAACTCCTGGAATAGAGCAATTTTCCATAAATAATGGCCATCTTCTAGGACTCTACCAGTTTCCTTCTGTAATATACGCCAAATCAAAGATTTTATTGTTTTGTGAGGAGAAGTCAAGAAATCATGAGCTTTTAAGGGCGGTTAAAAATTCTAATCAGAAAATTTTTAATGACACAGGAGTTGCTCATTGCCATCGGCAAACAACACGAAATAAATTTAAAAAATTAATGAAAATTAATAAAATAAATAATAAACATAGAATTATAATGAATGACAGGGTGTTGCAATTTTCCAGGTAGATAGGAACACAAATAAATTAAATAATAAACATAAAATTAAAAAGAATAAAAGAACGTGTAAGGACGGCACACAAGGGTCGCATGTAGCCCACGTGCCCCACCCCCACTTAGCCAAACATCTAACCCGAGTTAGTAATTAATTTGCATGGAGTGCGTCATATTACTTTTGGACTTGAATCAATTTGGGACTGGGAAAGTGCTGGAAATGTAACCACAGAAATCAAACCTGTCTATGACATTTTGTTGGGTAGAACACAACACAAGATACAGAAACTACAGAAATCAAACCTGTCTGAGATTTTATTGGGAAGAGCACACAAAATACAGAAACTACGAGCACAAAAATAAAGATCATACCATGTTCTCGAACGAAGCCTTGCTGGCTTCTTCTGCAAAAACCAAAATATTTTTGATCAATAATACAACACAATGCAAAACTCATATAAAAAAATTATGTCCAACTCTTCGTCACCTTGCAAAACCAACTTGTAGGCATCTTGCATTCAGAGCACTAATCTGGGAAAAAACCACACACCCAAAACCAACATCATAATCATCTACACAAACATCAGAAGGTAAGAAAAAAAATGAAAAATGAAAATAAAGTGAAGCCTGTACTTACCCCATCCACTTTGATAAAACCATCAACCACCCTGTTGAGAAGAGGATGGCCCAAGTCCACCAGAACATCCACGTTTGGACCATCAAACCGAACACTACCTCTTGGCTTCTCCATTGCCATAACCTTTTTCTTCAAGTCTGTGGATTATTCTAATACCCCGCAAACCATAACATAGTTACTGAACTCATAATTTTTTGATACCACAATACAAACAACTCACTGCATCAAAATAAAACCGTCAAGAAAATCATGGTAATGATGGTTGAAATTCATAGGGAATGATGAATATCAAGTAGCAGAATGTGTGTGAAGGCTAGATTGTAAGTGGAGCTTTCTGAGAGTGAACAAGAGATGAGAACGCGTATTAGTAACGTGGCAATCAGTTTGGGCCACACTGCACACATGTAATGACCACCTAAGTTTCGAACTTTGCTTCAACCAACCTACTTAAAACAAGATGATATTGCGTCAATAGTTCACTGTTAGTATATCAAAAACACTCTCATAAAATATTTCACCTAAGTCTCTATGGGATCAATATCTAGCACAAAGTGTATGAGGTAGAGGCAACTCGAATTCTTCACCTATCAGTAAAAGATGTTACCGGTGGACGTCTTCCATATCTCAGAGAGATATCATAGCAAAGCATTTTCCATTGTAATTTAATGATTTAGAACGGGTATATATGTTTCCCTAATATATAATATTTTCACCTGTAATTTTTATTGTAAACTTCATCGAATTACATGGGGTATATGCGCTAATTGAATTGAACAAGGTTATTTCAAGCAAATGAAATTAAATTAGAGAATTTGAGGGTTTATATTTACAATAAAATTGACCGACCTAAGTTTCGAAATGGGCCAAACCAGCAGAACTTTGCTTCAACCAACCTACTTAAGATAAGATGATATTGCGTCAATATTTTTTCATCGGGCAACGTGAAGGCTTCAATAAGACCTCAATTGTTTTCCAAACCAAAAACTTTGTTTAAAAGTTTGTTGAATGAAATTGGGAGCATTAAACTTAGGTTAAAATGCCAAAACACTGAAAAAAAATCCGTCAAAGTATAAACTAATGCTCGGTCAACAATCAATCGATCGCTTATAGTCCCAGGCAGGGACTAATAATAATGATAAATAAAAAAACTCCACACATAAACATATCCCAGGCAGGGACTAATAATAATGATAAATAAAAAAACTTCACACTTAAACATATTGAAATTGTTATTGAGTCACTGCAGCCAAGTATAGGGTAGATGTGTACGTGTAATGTAAGTATGTAAACAATTTTAAATGTGACTTAATTAAAAAATAATAGAAAGTTAAAAATGATATCGGGTATGAGTGTAAACTTTAAATGTTGATTCAATTAATAATAAAAAGTTAAAGTAACAACTAGTACAACCACATTAAAAATATTAATGTGGTTGATGTAGCCAAGGCTTCATAAAGGAGTTGTCTTTAGTGCGACTTTTTGGAAGTTTTTCCACTGGATTTTTTCTGTTTAATTTCTCTAAAATCCGACACAAGATTGATGGGTAAACCCTGCAATAGAAGTGCCCTAGGGGTTTAAGGGTTTTTCATGGTGCTAAATCCATATATACAGTAAAAAAAACTAGTTTAAATAACACAAATCAAGATTTCACATCTTCGGTTTAATTTCTCTAAAATCCGGCACAAGATTGATGGGTAAACCCTGCACAATAGAAGTGCTCTAGGGGTTTAGGGGTTTTTCATGGTGCTAAATCCATATATACAGTAAAAAAAAACTAGTTTAAATAACACAAATCAAGATTTCACATCAAAATTTTCACCGGATTTTGGCATTGGAAACTCCAAAAAGTCGCACTATAGACAACTCCCTTCATAAATATAACCAAAAAAATTATTGCAACACTAAGAATGTCTTACTAATGCAGACATTTAACTGATTAACCATGTATAAAAAGGTTATGGGTCAACTTTAACTTAAGAAGTTTTGTTTTTTTGTTTTTTGTTTTTTTGTTTTTTTTTGTTTTTGTTTTTTTTTTTTTAATGAGTGTTATAAATAATAATGATGAACTTATTAGAATTGGAATAATCTCAAATTCCTAGGATATTGATGGGTGGGGAGCCATGTGGCACTGATATAATATTTTTAATTTATTAAAAGTAATGGACCATTTTGCTAAATAAAATTTGCTTATATATAAATGAGTGTTATAAATAATAATGAGTAACTTATCATGGAGGAACTTATTAGAAATGGAATAATCTCAAATCCCTAGGAAATTGGTGGGCGGGGAGACACATGACATAAATCTAATTTATTATTATTATTATTAAAAGCTAGTGCAACCTAACAAACTCTTTAATACATTACATCTTTTCCCTTTTTTAGTTTATTAAAAATAAATGCAACCTAACAAACTCTTTTAATACACTACATCTATTTTTTAATATTTATTAAAAGTCAATGCAACCTAACAAACTCTTTAATACACTACAACTGTTGATAAGCATTAAGACTAAGCATATGCTGAGCATATTCCCTTGAGAATCAATCTAGGCACTCAGTTAAAAAAAATGAACAGATCCTCATCCACCTTAAGTTGAAATAAGAAGTCTTAGTAAAAAAATAATATAATTCAATTTGTTATATTTTGATTTTGTTATTAACTTGTGAATAGGTTTTGCTAGAATACCATGGCTTATCAATACCACATGCCCAAAAACTATAACTTATTTCTCAATCAAAATATTTTTATAAAAATATGACAAGATTCTTAACCATGGATATTCACCCCCACTTTACCATGGATATTATTAACTTTTAAATAGGTTTTGTTACAATACCATGTGCCAATACCATGGCTTATCAATTCCACATACCCAAAATAGCATAATTTTTTTCAAAATCAAAATATTTTTATAACAATATGACAATATTCTTAACCATGGATATGATTAACTTGTGAATAAGCTTTGTTACAATACCATGGTTTATCAATACCACATGCCCAAAAAAACATAACTTATTTCACGATAAAAATGTTTTATAACAATATGACAAGATTATTAACTATGGATATTCAACCACACTTTATTACTAATATTATTAACTTGTAAATAAGCTTTGTTAAGATACCATGGCTTATCAATATGACATGCCCAAAAACCATAATTTATTTCACAATCAAAATAATTTATAAATATTTTAATTTAAATTTATTTTTTTAATATTTTTTTAATTAAATCTAAGAAGTAAAGGGTTATAATTACCTTTGAGATATATCTAAATCCTTTATCCTCGTGGCTACTAAAACTATTCCCATAGAAATTAAATCAAGGTTTTAATAAAATTAAAAATGAGAATACTTTTATATATATAAAGATGTGAAATGTATATAATATAAATAATATTATTAAGAACCAACATAGATCCATCTTAACTAAGGATTCAAGCCACGAGAGCAAGCAAAGTGACTAAAAATAATAGAGGAAAGATGGTGCATTATTCTTTTAATTTTTTCATTATTGTATTTACGTGATTGTTCCAAAATATAGGTTTAATATTTTACAACCAATTGAATTTTTTTTATTTAGATATTTTCTTAAACATAATATAATGAGATCAAATATAAGAGAGAGGGAGGGAGATAGTAACAAAGATGGAAAGTGAAGAGCAGGGGGAGAGAGAGAGAGTGAGTGAGTGATGGTGGGAGAGAGAGAGGGACAAAGAAGAAGGAAGACAGAGAGGAGGGGAGAGAGAGAAGGCATGAGAGAGAGAGATGGAGTTGGATGTGGAGACGGAGGGAGGAAAAAACAAATACATATAGAGATAGAGGTGGAGAGAGAGAGAGAGAGGGAGTGACAAGGAGAGATAAAGAGAAAGTGAGGGAGAGAGGAGAGGAGGGAAGAGAGGCGAGGAGAGGAGAGAGTTAGGGAGGGAAGGGGAAGAGATACATAGGGAGACACATAGATGGAGGGGAGAGAGGGAGGAAGATAATGATAGATTTAGAGGGAAAAGAGAGAGAGAGTGTGTGATTTGGGTGGAGGGGGGTGGAGAGACAGAGAAAGAGAGGAAGGAAGAGAGAGATGACTCAAGAGTGTAGAAATTCTAACAGTAGATTAACTTGATTATGCAATATAACTAAAGCAAAATACTTAATCTACTTCTACAATCAAACTTGCGAAAGCTTAATAGATGTGAGCAAGATCAAGCAGAACACATATAACAGAGAAGAAGAATCAATACACATGAAACACAGAAGAATACTCTAGGGAAAGTCTCGGCTAAAATCCCTACTATCTGTATTATCATACAAGGTGGAAATATCTCAGAATTACACAAAGCTTTAGCTCTCACAGCTATCCAGCTCTCAGTACAGTCCTCTTGGATGCTCACAGGCAAATAAGGCTTCTCACAAACCTTCTCCTCTGCCCTCCAAGCCTCCTATTTCCTTGCATAGTTTTTCTAGGTGATCCTTCTGTTACCAAGTGGAAGACTGATCACTCACACCGATCCTACACCTTGTCAAAACTGCACAATCCTCAAGGAATCTTGTTCCTTCTGCATGGATGAGTTTCCTTTATAGGAAAACTCATGCAACTGATAGTACAATTTCCATGTCTTTAATCTCAACTGGGTCTTTCTCTGAATAGGCATACATGAGTTATTTATGAGAGAATCTTCAGTTATCTAGAGTACACTAGTTGGATGCATGCATGCATTAACTGAATGAACTCACAATTAGTTTCTCAAACTGTTTGGAACGAATTTAACTAGACATAACTTAGTTAATTGAGCTAACTAATTACAACTCAAATACAACTCATCCTTATCTCCTTAATTAAGGGATAATCTCCTTAATTTAAGGGATAATTGTTGCATGACTTCACAAAGACTTCTAGCTTGAATTTCTACAACTAATTAATCCAAGATGAATTAATTAATTATTTTTCAAGTAGCTAGTGAGACTAAATTCGAATTTTAATTCTCAATTTTAATTCAAGGACAAATTAAAATTGGAATATTCTTAATGCTATTTTTAGCATTTCTTGTTGCTATTCTCACACTCCCTCTCAACAAGAAAGGAATTCAACTTGATCCCGATCCTGAACCTTTGGAATGTTCTGCATGCAACACTTATCTCTAGTGTTGTTGCTCTTGCAACTCCAGAAACCAAAAAAAAAGAAAAAAAAAAACATCCAACCTTAATCAGAATAATGCCTTTGTCATCAAAGTCCCTGACTGCTATTGCCTCTGTCAACTAAAAACTTTGCGCTTCAGCTGACTCTGCCTTTCTGCACTATTGTCAAACCTTCTCTGCGCTCTTCAATATCTGACTGCTCTAGCCTCTATCACTTTGATCTTTGACTGCATCAATCCCACTGATTCCTCCCACTACTATGTACTTTGGGCTCCCATAGCAAGGTACGATCCATGAGATAAAACCTCTCAATGGACCCTGCCTAATTTCAGCCTTCTTGGGACTATCACTTCACATCGCCCCACCTCACACCTGGAGGTATGGTTGTATGTGATCCCTCTGCTAACTTGGCTCGAAATTCCCCCCTACTGGAGGTCTCTGCATGAGTGGATGCCTCCACTCGGTCTCCTCTCAGCATCTCCAATTGTGGCTCCTCCACAATTGTCTGAGACTTCTTTCGGGACTCTAGGTTGAGAGGTAATTTACTCTCCCTCTCAACCACCAAGTCTCTAACATTTTCCTTGCTCCTCAAGGCTTTGCATGCATCTTGAACCTCAAGAGCATACAGGTTCTTAACTTGTGAACTGATCTGTTTCACCTGTCCCGTGGTGATGTGTTTAAGGAAAACCTTTCCCTTATTGAAGACAACATCATAGCTTTTGTCCTCCAACATCGCGATCGCTACCAAATTCTTCTTCAGTATAGGCACATACTTCACATCTGTCAAGGTGAGAGGAGATCCATGCTCCCTCTGAAAAGCAACCACGCCCACTCCTGAAACACTGTACTTTTCATCGTCACCCATCTCTATGCGCATCTTGAGGTCTTTCTCCTCCAAGGTACTGAATAAAGTTTTATCGCCGGTCATGTGGAATGAGGCTCCACTGTCAAGATACAAACACAACCCATCATCAATGACACCATGCATTCGATGAGGGTGAAGTCCATCTCGAACTGAGAGGCTAATGCCTCACCTTCCGATCCTTTCGAGCATCCCTTCTTGGACTTCTTCGATGGGAAATTAGTCGCATAATGACCATCTCCTGCTAATTAAAGCATCTCACTTTAGATTTGTCACCCTTCTTCCCTCCATGAGAAGAATTCAATTTGGGATGAGAATCCTTCTCCTTCCCTTTCCTTTCCTTACTCACTAAGGCCATATTTTCTTCATTCTCCTTGGATGAAGAACGATCTCGTGTGCTCCTCCTGATCTCCTCCTACATGAGATCCGACCATAGTCGTTCCCAATCTGACAGTTTCTCCCTTCCATTCACAGAGTCCTCGTAACTATGCCAGCTCTTTGGAAGACCGAGGAGAGGAAGGCTCACCATATCATCATTGGTAGTAGTCATTCCCACACTGCTAATCTCATCTCTGCAAGTGGTGATCTTGTTCAGATATGTGGAAATAGTATCATCATTCTCCATCTTGATTCTTCAAAGCTTGTCCTTGAGTGCCAATTTCCTCTGGTCGCTACTGTTCTGGTAGAGGTCCTTCAATGTCTTCCACATTGAATATGGAGTATCCTTCCCATGGAGACTCAAGACAATAAGGTCTCGAACTCCCTCAAGCATGATCCATCTCACCCTCGCCACACACTTCTTCCATTCAACCAACTCTTGTGCATTAGTTGAACCTGGATTTGGGATTTCTTGATCAATGAAATCCTTCAAGCCATTGTCTTCTAATACAACCTCCATGCGGTCTTTCCATGCTATGTAATTCGAGCTGCCTTCCAAGGCATACTCGAGTCTTAAGCCATAGAATGTCATTGACCAACCTTGAAGTATGAGATGAATTCGATTTGCACCTGCAACCCTAAACTTCAAACTTCGAATTCTCTTCTCTTTATATTGTTCACTACTCTGATAAACTTGGCTCTGATACCATGTAGAAATTCTGATTGTAGATTAACGTGATTATGCAATATAATTAAAGAAAAATACTTAATCTACTTCTACAATCAAACTTGCGGAAGCTTAATAGATTTGAGCAAGATCAAGCGGAACATGTATAACAGAGAAGAAGAATCAATACACATGAAACACAAAAGAATACTCTGGGGAAAGCCTCAGCTAAGAAACCTCGCTATCTATATTATCATACAAGGTGGAAATATCTCAGAATTACACAAAGCTTTAGCTCTCACAACTAGCCATCTCTTAGTATAATCCTCCAGGATGCTCACAAAAAAACAAGGCTTCTCACAAGCCTTCTCCTCTGCCCTCCAAGCCTCCTATTTCCTTGCGCAGTTTCTCTGGGTGATCGTCCTGTTACCAAGTGGAAGACTGATCACTCACACTGATCCTACACCCTGTCAGAACTGCACAATCCTCAAGGAAACTTGTTCCTTCTACATGGATGAGTTTCCTTTATAGGAAAAATCATGCAACTAATAGTACAATGTCCCTGTCTTTAATCTCATCTGGGTCTTTCTCTGAATAGAAATGCATGAGTTATTTATGAGAGAATCTTAAGTTATTTGGAGTACACTAGTTGGATGCATGCATGCATTAACCGATTGAACTCACAATTAGTTCCTCAAACTGTTTGGAACTAATTTAACTAGACATAACTCAGTTAACTGAGCTAACTAATTACAACTCAAATGCAACTCACCCTTATCTCCTTAATTAAAGGGATAACTGTAGCGTGACTTCACAAAGACTTCTAGCTTGAATTTATCTAACTAATTAATCCAAGATGAATTAATTAATTATTTTTCAAGTAGCTGGTGAGACTAAATTCGCATTTTAATTCTCAATTTTAATTCAAGGAAAAATTAAAATTGGAATATTCTGAATGCTATTTTTAGCATTTCTTGTTGTTATTCTCAACAAAGAGAGAGAGGGAGATGGAGTTAGAGGGGGAGAGAGAGAGAGGGAAGAAGAAATACATAGAGGGAGAAAGGTGGAGAAAGAGAGGGAGTGACAAGAGAGAGATGGAGAGAGAGTGAGGGAGAGATGGGAGGGAAGAGAGAGAGAAGGAAAGAGAGAGAGGGAGAGAAGGGGAAGAGAGAGATAGAGAGAAGGAGAGCAAGAGGGAGGGGGAGAGAGATAGATAGATATGGAGAGAGGATGTGTATGTTTGGGGGGTGAGATAGACAAAGGGAATGAAAATGAGACACATAGATACAAATATAGATATTATATAGTATTATATAACTAGCCTAGATCCATGTTAACCCTGAATATATCAAGCAATGAGAGGGATCAAATTTCTCAAGGTGCAGACTTTTCCTCAAGTTTTGTACTCAAAAGAGAGGTTTTCACCTGGAGAGATTTGATCCCTCTCAATGCTTGATAGATCCCGGGATGAGATGGATATAAGCTGGTTATATTAAATTTAAAAAATATTATCATATCAACTTATAGATTCTTCTATGAAAAATATTGTATAAAGCCTATTTTTTAATCTCATACATATAAACTTATTCACAACATACTCAATAATGTTTAATAGTTATAATAAAGTCGTACATCTAAATACAAGTGGTTGATATATCACTTGGTGAGCCTTCGTATTGCACTATGAGTGTTGCAACTCCCAAGGGCTCTGCAACTTAAATTATCAACCCGGGGTTCATACAAATTTAGAGATGACAGTGTTGTATGCACAGTAGGTTAGGTTCTACTCATGCCACCCTCGGTAATGACATTAGATCAAGGTGTTCATAGACCATTCCTCCAACTTAACTATAGTGAAAACTCCCGACGAAACTAATTTTAACTATGAAAGTGAAAATTCCATTCATTCAACTTGTAGATGCTAATTAACATTATATGATAAAAAGGTTAGTCTACTTGTAGAAGTGAAGCTACTTTATTTTTCACATTTCATCAAATCACTAACCTACTTGCATGTATCATTGATCTACTTTACGTTTGCTTGAAAAATAGAAATCTAACTTTTAACATGCTTGTGAATTGAAAAAACTAACTCTACTTTGTTTTGTAGTGAGGAAAAGAGGAGGTTGGAGTGGTCTAAGAGCTTCTTTAATCATCAAATCACAAGTGGGGGTCACTATTCATCTTAACCAAACTAATCTTGAAGTGAGGAGAAAAATAGGTGGAGGAAAATGGTGCTATAGACCTGCTACATGTGCTACTAATGGAGGTCTTCTATTGCTACAGGAGGCCATGTAATGTTACATGAGAGGTTCCGAGAGCCTTTTGAGGGTGGAGATGGTATTTTGAGGGTAAGAGAAGATAGATGAAGGTAGGAGGGAGTGAATGAAGGTTTGGGAATCCTCCTAGCCAAGACCAAGACCTCTTGGAGATTTGTCTTGCACCAAGCTGGATGCCCACAATGTCCTTAATTTCCTAAACAAAATGACTGTGGAAACAAAGCTTGAGTGCAGTGTGTGAAGGGTAAAGGGAGAATATGGAGAAGTCTAAGTGGAGATGATAAGTTGTGGCCACCCCTGCAGGGAAATACAACCCTACAACCAGTGCACTACATGCATTAAATGTAGAAATTTTGAATAATATGACACTTATTCACAGAGATGATCCCGATTATAAACTAATTGCGGAATACATGCATAATACATAACCTCCTCTACGTTGATCATCAATTTAGCAGTATTAAGAAACATTCACATGCGCACATTGAAGCATTAATCACACATATCGACACAGTATGTACCAGGGGAAAGCATAAAGCTGAAAACCCACAACTATCTGTATATTATATTGATTAAGAACATGTAACAATACATAGTACAATACTCCTCGCAAGTACTCAGTACTATCTCCACCTGTTACACACAAACTAGCTCAGATCTGAATCAATCGTTGGCTCAAATATCCTCCGTTGCTTCCCTGCCTCCACTGCGCAATCCTGCATGAGAATACTGATGAATTGAATGATCCAAATTCGTATTTCCCTTGGATATACCATTCGTATTTCCCTTGGATATACCACACAATCCTCAGTGGCAATACTCAATCCATTGATTGTGCAAATCTCATGCACAACTATAGTCACAACTGACAGTTGTCTTGCCCTTTCACTCACCTCTAACACTTGTCTCCACTGAACTGTCCATGCACCGAGTTAACTGATGTATTCTTCAGTTGCTTTATGAGTTAATAAATAGTGAATTAATTAATAACTAATTCACACCACTCATCACTTAGTCTATTGATAAGTTAGACTAAATACAACTAGTTCAACTAAGTCAAACTGAACACAACTCCATTAACTCCTGATCCAACTCCACAGAATTCAATCACTGAAGTCCTAACTGAAGTCCTCCATGCAATAGCTCAAGTAACCCATAAGAACCATGTATTTCCTTCTGGCAGCTGCATGTGCCACATCCATAGCTCGAATTGAAGTGCTCCAAGAGGATAAGATAATGTTTATAGTCCAAATATTATTAAGAGCTAATAATATTCGACTGTTCTATTTTTAGACTGGCAGTCTAAAAATAGACTCTGCCCATATGTCTAAAAATAGAGGTCCATCTATTTTTACCAATTTGACTGACCATCCACAAATAGCATACTGCAACTCATAGACCATGATCCATATGTCTAAAAATAGACTTTGCGCAAAAAATGACCAGCGAGACCACTTAGTGAAGGCGACTTCTTTTCACTATGCTCCATCATCTTGTTGCATTTTCAACACAAACACTACTCCTACTCCTAAACTAACGATGCATGGGCCATCTCACGTGAGGTGATATTTCCAATGCAGCCACCAGTGCATTGGTTAACCCATGTTGGTGAAGCCATGGTTCACGAACAAGACAACTATGCGAACTAGCAAACAAAAAAGATATAATAGTGAAGACAAACACACTCCGAGTTTACGAGCGACCACATAATAGAGATGAGTGAACACGCATAACATGCACTCTGTGGAGCCATGGTGGTGTGCTACACTACATGTAGATGTTGAGTGTGTGCATTCTCTTGACTGTGACGTGCAAGCAAATGTGAGAAAGGTAGGCCACTTACGTTGTGCATGTGTGTTTGCTGTGTAAGATTCCTCCAACTCATGAGCGATGGGATCGTGTAGTTTGTGTGGGGGAAGTGAAATCTAGGTGTTTGGTTAATATTTAGTGCAAAGAAGAGAGTGATGAGGAGCCTTGAGTGTCTCAAAAATTTCCTAACTGGAAATGAAATCAACCTCAGGATAGCGAGGGCCTGACATAACCATGAGCTCGGGCTTAAGTGCCTCTATAGTCTGTAGGGCTCCAACTTCGTTGACAGATAGATCATCGTAGACTAGTGTCTTGGACAGATTAACAATGGTTGAATCAAAATCATGATCGGATGAGGAAGTCGATAGATCATGACAACCAAGATCGGAAAATTCAAGATGTTTTTTGGCATCCTCATGATTTGATGAATCAAGAAGAGGGTTAGATGAGAAGCAAAGATGTTAAACCTTTGTGTTTTCAAGAAAGATAAATGACATATTGAACGGATTTTCTGAGGAAGATGTGTCCTCTCTGAATTGTAATGAAAGACTGACATCCGAGGTGTCCTGTGAATGATCAAAATTAGAAACATTCGAAAATGGGTTTTCATGGGGGAAATCAGTAGTGGAAGAATCACAAGGGATGTCAGGATGAAGCGAATGAGGCATGGTTGGAAGGGAGTCATCCTTTACCATATTTTATTCTTTAGATTCTCGCACACACTCATCATGAATGATGCTGCAGGTTGGTTGCATAACACCAACTTTTTCGACAGCTTGATCCTCGTTCACAACAGGTGAGGAGTCCAAAATGAGAGAAAACATGATAGTACAATCCAGAGGATCAACATAACGCAAGGACGGAGGTTGAGGGAAAGAGTCCACATGAAAACCAATAGGCTTGCAAGCCAAATCTACGCAAATCTCAAGAGCAGGTGGAGTGGGAGAGTGTGGCAGTTCAACAGAGGCATGTGCATGATCTCCCACATCACTCTACAATGGTGGAGCTGTTTGATGAGGTTAAGGCAGACAGTCACTTGTGACAATGACTGTGCTTGCCTATGATTGCGCAGCTCCATCACCGAAGCATGCTGAGTGGGGTTTGGATATGTGAAGAAGATACTCAAACCTTCCATAAACAAATTCTCGAACAATTTCATTTTCAGGGAATTGGTATGAAAGATTACAAAAGCATGTGTAAAACTGATCAACAAATTCATCAGGTACTTCTCATAATTTCATAATTTCTTGATCAATTGCTTTCCAGTTAAAGTGACTAAAAGCACGGTCTATCTCTACGACCAGATGATCAAGAGAATGAATAGATTTTTCTGGCAGTGTGGTAAAATAGTGCATGGGGTGCCCTCGAAGCGTGTATACGAACAACGTGCAGCTCATGTATTCTTCAAAGAATCCATGTCTTTCACATGAGCCTACAATGTCGACCACATGCTTAACCAAGTCTACGTAGCCTCCACCATCAAATGTTTTGTGAGACAAGTTATCTGAGAGATTTTCCGAGATGATGAAATCGTTTCCATAAGACATAAACTCCGAAAGAGCAACTCAGTAGTTAGTCATGATAGATATGTAGAGATTCAAAATAGATGTGAGGACTCAGCTTGTCATCTATCCCTCCTTCTAGCGCCAAAATGTTGATGGTGGTGGACCTGCCAGCATCAGGAGATATCCTCAATATGAAGTCCCAACTAGACCTCACATCATTTGGTGTAGGAGTCCCATCTGGTATGATGGCCCGGTTGCCATTATCTTAAAGGTATGCCTCAACTCTTTCCTGTTAGCATAAGAGATTGGTTTGCTTTGTCTTCGAGAAGTGAGGTTCACGTGCCCGATGAGTGTAAGTGTCACTTGTGTCAACGGTTCTTTCACTATCGAGGGAGAGGGTGAGAGTGAGTTCCAGGTCGATTGGGAGTAGCACCAACACTACTAGGAACAGATAACACAACAGGACATGCACAACTTCTAGAGGAGCAGTCCACATGGATGCGGTAGTCACTACATACAAGGTAAGACAACACGTACAACACTCGATGTATCAGTCCAAACAAGTGCAATGGTTGTTACAACAAGCTTCAAGTGAAAGGTCCGTCTGATGTCTGGGAGAGTAGTTTACATGGGCGAGACAACGTTAACAACATATAAAACACATTTCCATTAATAGATTATGTACTACAACAAATGAAACAATTCATATGTAGAACACAGGTTAAAGCAACAAGCATTACAAGTGTTAAAGATCAGTCTTACAACATATACAATACATGTGTGAAAACGTGCTAGCTTGTTAACAGGCTTCTGAATTAAGAGAAAGTTCCAAGACACATTGTTACATCATACATCACTAACCCTGAGTGTGGGGCATTGTGGCCACCACTTACTTCTCAAATAAAATATTATAGTCTCTCTTGGCTATGTCGGAGGAGCTAAGGTGAACAATTCCTTTCATGTACAAATGAGGGGGTATTTATAGCCAAGGGTGAAACTGACCCTTATGGTTATTCGACTACCCTCGTGATTGTTTGACTTCGATGACTTTTCTACTTACATGACTCTTTGTTCAACAAGTGGGTCTCTTGGACTTCCACGTTACATCACCTTGATTCACAACAAGCCCATAGTGGAGATGTGAGCAACATGACTCATGACGTGAATCGACATGACTTCACATGATAGTGCTGGTACATTTGTGCTACCGCTAGAGTGGATGTCGAGCTACAGTGTTGTTGGGTGATGGATGTCTTCATGGTGTATCATTGCTTCACCTCCACATGGTGGGTGGAGTCTTTGATGGTCCTTGGTTCGCTTGATAAAGCTTTCACATGTTGTTCATTGGTTGCATGTTGGAAGGCTTGACAGGCTCATCTATTTGCAAAGGTGCATGTTAGTTACATTCATCCATTTCGCATGCATCATTCATTCATCCATTGGTGAACTTGCCCTTCTGCATGTGCTCCCTTCATTCATCCCATTCGTTGTCTTGTCATGTTTGTTGGTCTACCTATACCTACAGTCACTCATGATGAGACAACATCAAATCCAAAACCTCCTAGTCTACCATGACGCATGATCATTTTGGATGTAGGTGACCAGGAGAGGCAGAAAGGTTGTGAAGTAGGATTATGGCTCCGGGCACTGCTGATGAAAACTGCGCAAGAGTCAATGGGTGATGAAGATGAGAAATCTGAGTCAACAGTGACTACCTGCGAGTCTTGCTCGGCTGGGAGGCAAAATTGCACAAATGTTGGGAGGGACGGTCTGGGTTG